>JAJLSH010000190.1:170395-183363 GCA_030567475.1 Ambrosiozyma angophorae | reverse complement strand
AAAAACTGAGTAAAACTGATGAAAATATAGTAAAAAAAAAATCAAAAAAAAGAAAAATCAGTATATTTTCACATAAAATGACTGTGATAAATTTAAATTTTCAATAATGTTAATGGTATTGAGAAACAAAGTAATAGCAATAATAATAACAACCACACGATCATCAAACAAATAAACAACCAAAAAGAAAAGGCAAAACAAAAAATCAAAAACACTAGTATTATCAAAGAAAGATAAGGCAAATGGCAAAACAGTAAAAGCAAGTTAAGGAAGTTCGTATATAATCAATAAGAAAAAAAAAGGGTTTCAACGATAAAATAAAAGTTAATACGAAATTAGAAGAAAATGAGCTTAACTACCCTTACCAATCACACGAAGTTTTCCTAACCCCAAATCAAATCTAAGATCTTTGCTGAACCGTAAGGTGGAAACTCAACCAATCCGGTCAAACAAGTAATTAATTCGTCATCAACAGTATAAGCTCTCGCAACAACTGTATATTTACCAGGAGGAACTTCATTTGGAATCTCAACAATTTTCTGCAAACTATAATAACCTTTATTCAAAGGACATTCCATGTCAACATTTGGTAATTGTTCACATAAGTCATAGGTTTGATGGATTAATTTAATATATCCGTAAGTAACATCAATATCAACATATGAACCTTCCAAAACATCTTCTTTTAATAATCCAACCGCATCAATCGTTAAATTCTCTCCTCTAGTTGGTGGGTTTGGTGATAAATTCACTGATCTCAATGTTAATAATTGTGAAGATGAGGTATCACAAACTTCTAATGGAGATTCACCTGGAACTGGTTTTGTATCTTGCCCTGGGAAATTGAATTGAATTGATAATGCAGATGTAGTAATAGCTGATAAGCTAATTAATAATGTAGTGGATAAACTTTTAAAGGAAACCATTGTTATAATTTGGAAGTAATTATGTAATTGATGTCGTTAAAGCAAGGAGGCAAATTTAATAAGTAGTAAGAAATAAGGAAAGAAACTCTTAAAGAAGCAGCAATTTTCTCGATAAGAGCGGGAAACGGTGCGCCTCAACTGCGCCACCACAACTTAGCACAGCCTAGATTAAATATTTCTAAAAAAAAAAAAATTATTCTATAGCGTTAGTGTTAAAATTATTAAGAGAAGTAGAAAGTTTTCTTTGAAAAAGTTCATTTTGTGGTTCAATCATGGCTGGATCTCATTTAAAACAGTTAAAAGAATCATTTAAAGAAGCCAGAGGAGGGTTTGGTAACTCCAAAAAAGGTACAAAGAAAAGAGCTAATAATGAATCAACACTTGAAAAAAATTTAAAACAAGAAAAATTAAAAACATTTAGAAATAAATTTAATCCGTTTGATGAAAAAAGAATTAAAAATAAATCATTTGGTGGCAGTAACGAAAGTAAACAAGAAAAATTCAAAGTTGTTGGTAAACCTTCATTAAATAAACAAGTTTTAGAAAATAATTTAAAAAATGAATTTAATGAAAGGAATTCAAAGAAGAATAAAGTCGGTGGATTAAAAGATAGAAGATTTGGAGAGAATAATTTGTCACTAACCAATGAAGAAAAGATGTTGGAAAGATTTACAAGAGAAAGACAAAGGTTAGCATCAAAAGCTTCATTATACAATCTTGATAATGATGAGGGTGATGATGATGATGATGATGATCAAGGATTAACTCATTTTGGTAAATCATTATCAATGGGATTTAAAAACAATTCTGATTCTGAATCAGATAATCCAGAAGAAGAAACTGAAGATTTCTTTAATCAAAAAAGACCTTCAGAAGGTGACAGTAATGAAGGACCCCAAAAGAAAAAAACAAAAGCAGAAGTTATGAAAGAAATAATTGCAAAATCAAAATTTTATAAACATGAAAGACAAAAGGCACACCAAGAAAATCAAGAAAACATAATGGAATTAGATGATGAATTTAATGATGTTATGGGTGATATTAGAACACTTAAAACACCAAAAATTCAATTTAATGAAAAATCAGATAAAGATTTAAACTATTCAATTAAAGTTAAAGAAGTTCAATTAGATAGAAAAGCAGTTCCAAGTGATAGAACCAAAACTGATGAAGAACTAAATAAAGAAAGAGAAGATCATCTAAAGAAGTTAGAAGCAGATAGATTACGTAGAATGGAAGGACTAGAAGATGAAGTTCAAGGTGGTGATGGTGATGATTTAGATGACTTTTGGGGTGAAGCAAGTGAGAATGAAGCAGAAGGATTTAGAATTAAAGGTAGTGATGGTGAGGATGCAGAAGAAGAAGAAAGTGGAGACGATGAAGAAGAAAAGGCAACTTTTAAAGATAGAGCGAAAAATATTGAATCAACTATTACAATTGGTGGTAAAGTTATTAAAGTTGGAAATCATAAAGTGGATAAAATCATTACATGTCCAACAACATTGGAAGAATTTTTAAACTTAATTAAGATTTCAAATTGTAAAAATTCTAGAGAAATTATTGAATTAATTAAAAAAGTTTTCAAAACCTTTCAACCAAAATTAGGTAAAGGTAATAAAGAAAAAATTGGTAATTTCACAATAATTTTATTAAAATATTTTAAAACATCAGATCTAGATATGGAATTAATTAATTTTTTATCGAAATTAATTAGAGATTTAACAAATAAATATCCAAATGAGATTTTAGAAGAATTTAGATTTGAGTTTCAATCAATTCAAGATAGAATTGAATCAAGAAATCCATTAGAATATCCACTTAAAACAGATTTATTATTTTATACATTAATTGGTAAAACCTATTCAACATCTGACTTATATCATCTAATAGTAACTCCAAGTATACTATTAATTGGAGAAACATTAGAAGGTTTACAAGTTGATAAATACAGTCAGCATTTGTTTTCAGGATTATATTTAAGTGATTTGTTATTACAATATCAAAGACTATCAAAAAGAGTTGTGCCTGAATCAATCAATATTTTAGAAAGATTATTTTTAGCGATAGTACCAGAACCTGAAAAATTAAACTATAAAGAATTATCCACAAAAGTTAAAATGGTTAAATCAAGTAAATTTACATTACCAACTAAATTTAATCAAGTTCAGAAAAATGGTGATAATTTTAGATTAGAATTGAGTTTATTAGATAAAAAGGAATTCGAGCATGATGATATAGTTGAAATTTTACAAAAATTATTAATTACATTGGATGAATATACATCATTAATATTTAAAGAAGAAAGTTCAGCCATTGAAATAATCAAGCCATTTATTCTAATTTTAAAACATTTGATCAAGTATCAAGCAAGTAATGATAAAATAAATGAGGTTTTAAATAAGTTAATTAAGGTTGACAAGAATGCCAAAAGTGAGCATAAACCATTGAAATTACAACAACACAAGGCAATTGGAATTAAAACGTTCATACCTAAATTCGAAGACAACTTCAATCCGGACAAGAAGTCATATGATCCGGACCTAGCTAGACAAGAGATTTCCAAGCTAAGACATCAAATCAAAGAAGAACGTAAGCAAACGTTGAAGGAGATCAGAAAAGAGTCGCAGTTCGAATCCAGGGAGAGACTGGCCCGCAAGAAACAGGAGTACGCGGAGTACCACAGCAAGATGGCCCGTATCCTCAACTCTATCCAAACGGAGGAAGGGGCAGCGAAGAATCAGTACGAGCGCGAGAAGAAGGCAAGAAAGGGAAGACAGTAAAGGTGATGATGATGATGTTAATACCTCTCTGGTCCGGAGCTGTGGATGTATTGTGGTTGTGTGGTTTTGTGTTGGGTGTTCAGTTGTCTGATGTCGTCCGAGTCCGCGTGTTGAACGCCTGCTGCCCGGGCTCATGTTCCCCCGCGAGATGACCTTTCTGTGTATAAATATTTCCGCTTTCCCCTTTCCTTTCCGTAACCATTAGATTACTATTTTAACCATCCTGTACATTTTTCGTACTTATTCAATTAACTCACTACTCAAATACTATGTCTGTCCCAACCAAAGTCTTCGCTAGATACGTCTACGACTCCAGAGGAAACCCAACCGTCGAAGTCGACTTACACACCTCCAAAGGTTTATTCAGAGCTATCGTTCCATCTGGTGCATCCACCGGTGTCCATGAAGCTTTGGAATTAAGAGATAACGATAAATCAAAATGGTTAGGTAAGGGTGTCTTAAAGGCCGTTGCCAACGTCAATGATATCATTGCTCCAGCTGTTGTTAAGGCTGCTATTCCAGTTACCAGTCAAGAACAATTAGATGAATTCTTAATCAAATTAGATGGTACTCCAAACAAGGGTAAATTAGGTGCAAATGCTATTTTAGGTGTTTCTTTAGCTTACGCTAAAGCTGGTGCTGCTGATAAGGGTGTTCCATTATACGCTCACATTGCTGATTTATCTGGTTCTAAGAAGCCTTACGTCTTACCAGTTCCATTCCAAAATGTCTTAAATGGTGGTTCCCACGCTGGTGGTTCTTTAGCTTTCCAAGAATTCATGATTGTTCCATCTAAGGCTCCAACCTTCTCTGAAGGTTTAAGAATTGGTACTGAAGTTTACCACAACTTGAAATCCTTAGCTAAGAAGGAATACGGTCAATCCGCTGGTAACGTTGGTGATGAAGGTGGTGTTGCTCCAGATATTCAAACTCCAAAGGAAGCTTTAGATTTGATTGTTAAGGCCATCAAGAATGCTGGTTACGAAGGTCAAGTTTCAATTGCTTTAGATGTTGCTTCATCTGAATTCTACAAAGATGGTAAATATGACTTGGATTTCAAGAATCCAAACTCTGACCCATCTAAATGGTTAACAGGTCAGGAATTAGCTGCTTTATACGCTTCATTAATCAAAGAATACCCAATTGTTTCTATTGAAGATCCATTCGCTGAAGATGATTGGGCTGCTTGGACTCATTTCTTCGCTAACGTTGATATTCAAATCGTTGGTGATGATTTAACTGTTACCAACCCAATCAGAATTAAGACTGCTATTGAACAAAAGTGTGCTGATGCTTTATTATTAAAGGTTAACCAAATTGGTACTTTAACTGAATCAATCAAGGCTGCTAATGACTCTTATGCTGCCGGTTGGGGTGTCATGGTTTCCCACAGATCTGGTGAAACTGAAGATACTACCATTGCTGATCTTGTTGTCGGTTTAAGAGCTGGTCAAATTAAGACTGGTGCTCCAGCTAGATCTGAAAGATTAGCTAAATTGAACCAAATCTTAAGAATTGAAGAAGAATTAGGTGATAAAGCTATCTACGCAGGTGCTCAATTCCATAATGCTTCAACTTTATAAGTTTATTTATTAAAAGGTATTAATTAAACTCTTCTCTTTTCTTTAGAATGAATGTGTATGCTGCTTTTTATATTACTCCATGACATGTTATGTCTAATCCTTATGATCTAGTGTTTTTTTTTTTACAAGTGAAAAAATTTATTTACTTTTCTTCCAGTATACAGTAATAAATTAATTATAAAAAAAACTAAAAAAAAAAAAAGTTAATTTAAACTGTAGTAAACGAGAACAAACTAATTGTAAAGAGTAAACTGGAAATAATGATTTTCTCTACAAAAGTTTTGATCCCTGCAAATATTTTCTAAAATTTATAAATTTCAAACACGTATGCTGATCTCAAAAAACGAACTCCGTCGATTCACAGTTCTCCGTGAAAATTAAATCTGGAAAATCGCCGGGCAACCACCACTTGATGCATGGACCACCTCTCGCGCAAATTTTCCTTTGTATTTTGCCTTATTAAATTTCTTGTGGTTTTAATTTTTTGCCTCACTTTTCCAAGACGAAATCCGAGTTCTTTAGCGTTCAATAAATACTCGATCCGGATGTGGTGAAACTTATCGGACTTTCTTGCGGCTGTGCAGCGGGTGTTTTTTTTTTGTTTTTTTTTGTTTTTTTTTGCTCCCTTACCACTTGCCTCGGCTTTTGATAAGGCTCCCTATTTTCGTACCTCATTCGTAGAATGTTATTAATGTGGATTTTGTTTTTCATTGATATAAGAATCTTACTTGCGTAAGTTTTTCTTTGATTACTGCTGGATATATATATACTCCATTTAGTAGGTGAGGATATTTATATAGTTAGTAATTAAGTAGCATTGTATATATTGGGAGACTGGGAGTAATGGAGGAGTTGTTAGTGTTTATTCATAATTTAAGAAGTTTTTTATATTTTACTGTACGTTTCAATGATATAAGTAAATTACACAACAATTTAATAAAGAAGTAAAAAAAAAAAACTCTTAATTTATAAAATAATAATATTTTGTAAAAATAGAAAAATAGATATTAGTATAACATAATAAAGTTTAACATATTAAACGAGAGTGCATTTCTCTTTTCTTTTCTTTTCTTTTTTTTTAATTTTTAATTTTCATTTATATTTCTATTTTGGAATTGTTTTAACAAAAAAGAAATTAAAATATATTGTCTAGTCAATAGATATATAATATATTAAGATGATAATCATTTTGAATTAGAATTATAATATATTATTTTTGAGAAATTTATTCATTTGATAAGTAATACCGTAAAACGAGAGATAGATATTTCTCCAATCAGGGGTTGCTAATAGTATACGAGACTTTAAAATGATTTTACATAAGGTCTTTAAGAATAATATAAAGTGAAAAATCTTAATCTTGATATTTTTCATTTCATTCAAGGGTGACGTTTTGTTTTATATCTATCTTTTTAATTTTTTTTTTTTTTTTGATACACAAAGTGTATTCCTAGATACCATTGTATGAATTTTACGGTAAGACAGGTTTTGTCGTTTAGAGTACTAATTTGAAATCAAAATACCTCTCAAAGACAAAGCTATCTTGCTATTTTTCTGTACGAAAACAAAATAGGTTTACTCAAGGGTTATCCCTATCACTAAAATTCGCGGTATCGCTTCCGGACAACAGACTACCAGTTGAACTGAGTAAACTCCGAAAACTTTCAAAATTTGATGTTCCTAAGGCCACTTCACTTACGTAAATTCACGGAAATGTTTCTTCTTCACCATTGTACCAGTTACCCGAGGAAACCCATGTACCTACGTTTGGGCAATATGATCGGCTCAGACGGGTAGAACCTCATAGAAATTTTAATACCTCAAGGTTCAAGGAGTTGAATACATTTCGTAAATGATTCCACATAGCTAGAGTAAGGTCCTTATGGGGGAAGATTTCAGATAACAGACAGACAGACGAATAAAATAGATCAAAAGCATGTAGGAAACTAGGGGTGTCGGAAGACAATGAATCATCTAACTCAAAATAATATAGCCCATCATATATATTTTATCTCATCTCATTCCAGCCTGGTGTGGTTTTTTATGCCGTGATTCTTCTTGTTTATTTAGCTGAACTGCACAGCCCAGAAGTGAAAATGAGCCGGAAAAACGTTATCCCGCGTGGGCCTCTAGGGCTCTCGCCGCCCGACAGGCTTTTGGTGACCACTTGATGGTTGATTGCTGGCCTTAAACATCGTATAAATAGTCTAGTACTCGCAATCGTTAATCATTCTTTAATGTTATTATAATTCTTTTTTTTATACTATCATAGTAATTTATAATTACAAAGTATAATTACATCCCCAAATACAAATAATTAAAATGTCTTTACCAGAAACCATTCCATTAGGTCGTTATGTCTTTGAAAGATTGAACCAATTAGGTGTCAATTCCATCTTTGGTTTACCAGGTGATTTCAATTTATCCTTATTAGATCACATTGATGAAGTCGATGGTGTTAGATGGGCAGGTAACGGTAATGAATTAAATGCTTCTTACGCTGCTGATGGTTACGCCAGAGTTAAAGGTTTATCTTGTTTAATTACCACCTTCGGTGTTGGTGAATTAAGTGCTGCTAATGGTATTGCAGGTTCATTTGCCGAGCACGTCCCTGTTATTCATATTGTTGGTGTTCCAACCATTAAAGCCAACAAAAGTAAGTTATTATTACACCACACCTTAGGTGATGGTAGATATGATGTCTACTTAAAGGTCTTTTCACAAATTTCCGAAGAAGCCATCTTTATTGATGATCTTGCAAGAGCTCCAGCTGAATTTGATAGAATTTTCAAGAAAGCTTACAACACAAAGAGACCAGTGTATATTGCCTTACCATCTAACTTCGTTGAAGAACAAGTTTCCACTGCTAGATTAGCCACACCAATTGATTTAGCTTTAAAACCAAATGAACCAGAAGCTGAAAAAGAAGTTGTCAGTATTGTTTCAGAATTAGTCAAGGCTGCCAAGAACCCAATTATTTTAGTTGATGCATGTGCTATGAGACATGAAGTTAAAGATTTAGTTTCTAAGTTAGCTGATGAAACTCAATTCCCAATCTTCTCAACTCCTATGGGTAAATCAGGTATTTCTGAAGATCACCCAAGATTCGGTGGTGTTTATGTTGGTCTTTTATCTAAACCAGATGTTAAGAAGGCTGTTGAATCTGCTGATGTAGTCTTATCCATTGGTGGTTTATTATCCGATTTCAACACAGGTTCATTCTCTTATGAATACTCCACTAAGAATGTTGTTGAATTCCATTCAAACTACACTAAGATTAAGAAAGCTACTTATGAAGGCGTTCAAATGCAATTTGCTTTACAAGCTTTAGCTGAAGAATTACCAAAGCACTTAACCAAATACACCCCAGTTGCTTTACCAACTTCTCCATTTGAATACAAGACTGTCTCTGCTCCAGCTGATAATTTATTGACTCAAGAATACATCTGGCAAAGAATTTCTCATTTCTTCAGAGATGATGATATTGTTGTCTCTGAAACTGGTACCTCAGCTTTCGGTATTATTTCATCTCATTTCCCAGGTCAAGTTATTGGTATCTCCCAAGTTTTATATGGTTCAATTGGTTTCGCTACCGGTTGTGCTGCAGGTGCCGCTTTTGCTGCTGAAGAACTTGATCCAAACAGAAGAGTTATCTTATTTACCGGTGAAGGTTCTCTACAATTAACTGTTCAAGCTATTTCCGACTGTTGTAGATGGAAGTTAAACCCATACTTATTTGTCTTAAATAACAATGGTTACACAATTGAAAAGATGATTCACGGTCCATATAAAGAATATAACAACATTCAAACTTGGGACCACACAAAGATTTTAGAATTATTTGCCACTAACCACAAATACCAAAACTATAAAGTTGCCACTGTTGGTGAATTTGATAAGTTATTGGTTGACGAAGAATTCAACACTCCAGATAAGATTAGAATGATTGAAGTTATGTTAGATCAATTTGATGCTCCAGAAAACTTGGTTGCCCAAGGTAAGCTTTCTGAAACTATGAACGCTTAATTATAGTTATACCTGCTTAGAATTATGGTTATTCTTCTTCTAGCTTTAAAGTTGCATTTTTCTAGTTCATTTATTTCTCTATTTTTTCCCCCTCTGCTTATTTTACACTTTATAAAAGATATTCACTAATAGTACAGTTTACGTATATGACTTAAATGTTAATTAAATTCGCTTAATTATTAAAAATTGTTTATAGAAAAGAAATATGCAAGTAAAACACCATAACATTATAAATTCTACTTAATAATCTTGAGTTCACCCTTTCTTTTCAATTCCAGTGCTCTTTTATATGGAGGAGCAGTTGGCATTTGAACAGGATCTAACGTTACAAGACTGATAGTTTTTTCTAAAGTATAAGTTGCATCTGAATCATAACTTGAATTCAAATCTCCACAAGCAATAAATTTAACAATATTTCTTTCTTCTTCATCCAAACTTAAATCATTGTGTAATTCAGCACGACCAATTTTCATTCTTTGGAAAAATTCTTCAGTTGATAAATTTAAATTTAAGTTCATTATTGGATCCCAACCTGGTCTAGGATTATAACCCAAACAAACAATAAATGATTCCAGTGAGGTACTTCTAGATGATCTTGGTTTCGCACATATAACTTTATCAAAGAGCAACCCTAGTTGACAGTACATTAAATCAATATCACGACCTCTAAAAATTTTGGCAACAAATGAACCACCTTGTTTCAAAAGACAAGTTGCTAATTGTAGAGCACTGAAAACTAATTGAGCTTGAATATATTCATCTAGGTCATGTAATCCAGTAACATCCGGGGCACCATCTGAACAAACAAAATCAGCTTTTTCATTTTCAAATATACTTAAAATCTTTTCTAAAGTTTTTGGATGAGTTATATCAGCTTGTAAAGTAATAACATTGTCTATAGGAGACATAGGCTGTAAATCCACAGCAACTATCTTGGCATCTTTAGGACTGTCACCCTTAAATATTTCTCTTGATAATACTTGTGACCATGAGCCAGGAGCAGCACAAAAATCTACCACTCTCTTCACATCTTTGAATAAATGAAACTCTTCGTTCAGCTGCAACAATTTAAATGCTGAACGTGCCCTCCAACCTTCTTCTTTTGCTTTTCTGTAGTATAGATCTCTTTTATCCTTACTTTGCCTACCCATGTTTGTGTAGCTGTGTCTAAACTGATAAAACTTTGAAAAAAGTCTGCAAGAACCCAATTAAAAGTCTCAAAAAAGTCACGTGCGGACGACGATATTTGAGATTTTGGATTTTTTTCCACTTCAACACTTTGGAGTCGGTTAACTATTAGTTGATTGTTAATAGAGCATCATGTACAGTCTACGCCCCAAACCACAGGTTTTACTTGGCTCATCTATTAAGAGAATAATCACAGCAAGGTTTGAAAGTACCACACCAAAACTGTCTATCGAAGATGAACTTGAAAGACTAGCGAACTATAAAGTGGCCTTAACACCAAAGCCAAAAGTTGACGATTTAACGAAGACAAAAGCATCACTTATAGAAACATTCTATAATTATAATCCCAAGGTTTTAACTACAGAAGCGTTATACAGAGATAAGGATACACCAATGCCAGTGAATGCTTTATTGAACCAATATGATCCATTAAAACATGAACGTACTCATGGTCACTTAAAAGCTGAAGTTATTTTCAAAAGTTATGATATCAGAAACTTAGAAGTGTTTGCTGATTTTGCATTGAGAGTTGCATATTACTTGGGAATTCCTGCCACTGGCCAAGTCCCAATTCCACTGAAAACTGAAAGATGGACTGTTAATAGATCACCTTTCGCACATTCTTCATCTAAGGAAAATTTTCAAAGAATTACCAGAGGGAGATTAATCAAATTATATGACGCTGATCCTGATGTTATTGATGCATTTTTAGGTTATATTAGAAAAAATTCTATTTGGGCTGTTAGTGTTGATGTTAACTTATACGAAGATGAAATATTTGAATTCCCAAGTGAAGACACAGAATTACCACCATTAAAACAAATTACTGACTTTATTTCTACTGTTGATAACTTAGTCAAAGAATCTGATAACCCAGTTGCTGTTGAAGCTTTGAAGTTATTACAAGAACCATCATTTGCTAAATTCTTGAGCGAAGATGAACTAAAACATCTTCAAGGTAAGGCTAAAGCTGACTCAAAGTGAATTACTACTTAGATTCGTGTACATAATATAACTCATAAACTTCTTTTAATTTTACTTTTAGTGCATTTTTAATATTCGTTTCGATAACCAACATATACTATTAAAAAGCAATAGATTCTAAATTCAGGTAAACTGTAAATATTCTAAAGAGAAAAAAATTGTACAAAATAAGAACATAAAAGCATCATCCATACATATCCCAACCTTCTTCTTCTTCGTCATCATCTTCTATTACAGGTATAACAATTTCTTTCTTCTTGGTAACATCAACCCTACACAATGGACAAGTCTTGTTTATCTTCAACCAAGGCTCGACACACTCCAAATCAAAGCAATGCTTAGAATCACAAGGTAGTCTAACAATTAACGGATAATCTTGATCATGAAATTCATTGGTACAAATTGGACAACATTTATCTTTCTTTATTGATTTAATAGAGACACGTTCTAAAGTATCAAAAAATTCATCAGAAACCACGTCACTACTTTCGCCTTGAATGATACCAATTCCATGATTGTCAGTCATCTCTGATAATAAGGAATTAAGTATATTTGACATCATTTCACGGCTTCTTATTGAATCATTTGAATTTGTCATATTACTTAAACTTTCCAATAAGGTACTTTCCCTATTTGACAAAATTGAATTTGCGGACTGTTCACTCAAAAATTGTTCTAAATTTCTTGTGAATAGTCGTTGCTGCGCAGTGTTATCAGTTGTTGAGGTTGTAGAAGATGTGCTGTTAGCTCTATTTGATCGAGTATTGTTGTTTTCATTTGTGTCATCAATGCTATGCTCATTTTGGTAACCTGACATTTTCGGTTCCTCTATATTACCTTTCTAGTTTTGCCAACTTCGGATGGTGATAGAATAGCTTTTGTTAGTGTTCGCCACTGAAACTTGAATTTTGATCTCGATTCGCGTTCTGAAGAAAGACAGAGGTTGATTTAGATAAGAATCATGGGATAGGTAGTATCTATAAAGTAAGTAAAGGGTCCTCGGTATGTGCAGTTGTAATTTATAAATCTACGGTGTACCGGAATACCGATTCGAACTTGAAGCTCTAGTTATAATCGTTACCAATGGTGTTGGGGACTTTGAAATGCCCTAATAAAGTTGAAGGGTATCTTTAGGATATTCTTGAAATCACATAAGTAACTTTATTGATTATAAGGTATAATAATACTTTGAATGAAAATCGCTTATCTGAATCTATCAATTATTATCCGGGATTGTATATTTTATGAACAGACTGTTGTAATTGTTATAGGCAAGTAAACTTCATACATCATAAGTTACTCTTAACCCCACATAGTCGCGCCGAATATTCTGTCTGTTAAATGCAGCGCCACATATTATTGGTGCTTTTTTTTTGCCACCACAAATTTTATTTTCAAAGGTTGGTCATACTTAAGAGAAATAATGCATGGGAATCAAGTATATATCCGGAAGCACTATTTCTTTTTATTTTTTTTTTTTT
>JAJLSH010000190.1:141585-170345 GCA_030567475.1 Ambrosiozyma angophorae | reverse complement strand
GAATTATTTATTTAAAGGAATTCAATAATCACAGAAAAAGAATCACCACCAACAGCACTTTAATCAACTTCTCTATTTAGTAGTTATTTTTGAAGAAAGTTTGTGTTTAAGAATTTACACCCCAGTTGAGTTTTTCAAGATTTTTCTATTGGATTTTGATGTTTCCTTTAAGGATTTATATGGTGTTACACTTTTTTTTATTGTAGTTTTTGTATTGTACTATAAGGCATTCATTTAGTAATTTTTTTTTATTCTCCTTTGTATGATATATTCAGTTAATTCAGAATATACCAAGGATATTTCTCGGTAAAAGAATTAAGTCATTGCTGTGCCACACGTATTATTCGGCGCAGTATTTTAGTATATTGCAAAACGACTTGTTGTTTATTAATACCATTAACTGCTTATTATATTTTAACAATCCCAGTTTCTATAAAATGGATGAATCCCAATTTACTAAATTAGTATCGATAGTTTTCATTTTTTTAACTCTGATTCTTATAAGGCTAATACATATACTACCTTCAACAAACCATAATGCACATAAACCCCATTTATTTAAGTCTCCCACTTGCACAACAAGCAACCAAATTAAGCTATTGGTATTTTTAGGATCAGGGGGGCATACTGGAGAAATGTTACGTATTCTTTCACAATTTTCTCAAATAAATAAATTTCAAATAAATTATTTAGTTTCATCGAATGATAAGACTTCAATAAAACAACTCAAAGAAACTTCTTTACCAATAACAAATTCAAAGATAAAATTAGTACCAAGGGTTAGAGATGTTGGGGAAACCAATAAATTTCAAATTATCTTAAAAATGATTTTTTCAAGTTTACTTACAATTAAATTATTAATTTTCAATAATAATGGTATACCTGATATTTTTATATGTAATGGACCAGGTACTTCAATTATTATAGCCTATATGTTATTTGCCTTGAAATTTATAGGTATTTCTAAGACAAAGATTATTTATGTGGAGAGTTTAGCAAGGGTTACTAGATTAAGTTTGACTGGGTTGTTGATTATGCCTATAAGTGATAGATTCATAGTTCAGTGGGAAAAGTTGGCAATGAAGTATAGAAGGGCCGAGTACTATGGAGTTTTGGTGTAATATTTAGAAAAGTTTTTTCGTTTTGTTTTGCTATTTATTTATACATTGCATATATTAATATACATACACACACACATATATATATATATATATGGAAGTCAGAGTTCTATTGACTTGCTTAATGACTTATAATTATTCTGCTTTCGGGTATTGAATTTATGTTTCTTAATAATAGGTTGTTTTGTAGTTGTATCTTCATTTATATCAAGTTTTCTTTTATCGGATGAGACTGGTTGTTGTTGTTTGGAAGTTGAGTCGTGTTTTATCATTTGCTTATTAACGACAACAGCTATTTTATTCAATTCAGCATTGGAGTATTCAAAACTATCGTTAATCATCTTTCTTGACCAAGCTAATCTAACTTTATTTTTATATATGGTAATTAAAGATGGTTTATCTTCTTCATTGCTTAATTTATTTGACACCAGTTCAGCAATGTCTCTTGATTTGAATTCAATAAATCCAAAGCAACCTCTTTCATTAACATAAACTGATTCAATTATGTCATTTTGTTCATCGATTAAACTATTAAAATATTGTTTAATTAAATAAATTGGTAACTTTGGTAATTCATCACCAAAAATAAAAAAGGTTTTAACCTGTTCATTTGAAGGTAATATTTTTAAATTTCCATTAAATGGTAAATTTTTACATAACTTCAATAAATCTTCCTTACTTATTTTTATATCTTTACCAACCTTACTTTTCTTTTTTTTGGTATTTACAGGACCAGTAATAGTTGAAAGCTTTGAAATTTTCTGTATTGTATCCCTTGCATCAACGTTCTTCTTATTCAACTCATCTTCTAACTGAGCTTGAGTCTTTGATTCATGTATTAAGTCCAACTTATTAGCATTATATCGTTTGCTAACATCATTAACTAACCCACTCATTGTTGATACTTTTTTTTCATTTTGATATAATTTAACCAATTCATCTCTAGTCATTAAATCAACACCATAAGTTAAATCAAGCATACAAGATTGACAACAATTTTTTGATCTTGCACAAGTTAAACAAATAATTGTTTTTTTCAATGTATTATTTGATCTCCATTTAAATACAATAAATGGCCTTGTACATAATTTACATTCTAAACCTTTTGAGTCTTTTAGCATCTCCAAGTAAGGATTCGTGCCTAAACATGTTTCACATATTGCAGGAATTTCACCATCCGTTGTTCCTTTTATTCGGTTCATATCTATGCTTTAAGAAAGAGATTGTAATTACGTCAACTTACAAAACAAAATCCTCCGGAACGCGAACAAATGCCAAAAAAAAAAAAAAAAAGGTACCGGATCCGGAAAAGAAGTTTTTCAATTGAAAACTTAACGACAATCACAAATCACTCACTACGGGGGAATTACAAGGGGCACAAACGACAGACGAATGTTATATAAGGCGGGTGGGGGATGTCTATCAAGATAAGCAAAATAAATAAATGTTAGTATAAATGCTCATAAGCAGGTATTTATTTGTCACAACAGAATACATGTCAGGGTTAAAAAGCTCTGTCAAAGTAGGTTATCTACACGGTTGGTTCAGGTGAAGAAATTCGTTGTAGTTATGCTTGTTTCTCATCATAGTATACTGTTGTGGTAGCTTTGCTGTTATTGTAAATAAGGATACATACACTTTGTGCTATTTAGCTATTTAGCTGGTTGTACAGAGAGAAATACTTCCATTCAGCGACCCTGGAAAAAAACTGAGCGAGTCTTTTATGCTCTGAAAGAGGAAACCGGGTAACCTGAGGGTTGTGAGGATGACTCCGCTACAAACGTGGGGATTGATCGTAGTCTTGTGCTGACTGACGATACAAACTCCGTTTTCTCATTTCCTACGGTTATTCACTCCAAAATGGCCACTATTGGAATGTCAAAGCCGACTTATCCTGCTTCTGCAATGAAATCAAAGACAATTAAAGCTCCTGGATCAAATACTACTAGGGTTTCTGTTGCCTGCGATCGATGTAGAAAGAAAAAAATAAGGTGTTTTTATGATGAAGATGATAATAATGTGACTTCCGATAATGGCGACAATAAGCAATGCTCAAATTGTAAAATTGTTGGATTGGATTGTATATTTACAGATAAATTAGCAAGGAAAGCTTTTCCGAGGGGTTATACTGAATCTTTAGAAGAAAGGGTCCGTGAGTTAGAATTCGAAAATAAAAAATTGCAGAAATTGTTATCTTTGAAATCTGCCAATATTGACCCAATTTCTCCAAATAATGATAATGATATCTTAATGAATGATTCACCTAATGGAAATAGTAATGGTATTATATCTATAAATCAAGCAAATTCAATTATTTCGAGCCATTCAATTGATCATCAAGATAACAACATCAATAATAATAATTATAATAATCCCCATAATCATCATCCTAGAGGGTTAAAATTAAATGATGAGAATTTAAATTTGCTTAATAGTCAAACAAATTTGAAATCTTTAGCTCATCATTTACATGATGAAACTTGTAATTGTGGAAATTATCCACATTCGGTTCATAATAGACCTGTTTCAATTGCAGGTAGCGTTGATATTGATAACGGAGAAATATCTGATGATGATTCAATCTTAGCTTTTCCACCTGGTAGAGATAATTTTCATTATACAAAAAACGTTGAAGATTTAAAAAATAGATATGGATACAATAATTCATTTGAACAAATTAATGCTCCTGGTGCATTGGCAACTATTTCATTACAAAATAAAATGAGAAGAAAGAATTTTATGAATTTAGCAACCTTAATTGCCACTTCAATTCCAAGATCAACTGAAGAAACATTATTTATACCTTCATTATTAGCAAAAATTGTATCGGTTCATGGTTTTAATTCAAAAGCTCCTTATTTAACTGCCAGAACCATTGCTTTATTTAAAGAAGCCTATAATGAAGAAAATAGATATAATCAATTTTCTGTTTCATTTAAATCAATTAATTTTAATAATTTAGGAAAACCAGAATCAATTAAATTTTTTCAAAGTTTAAATTTACCAAATCATTTAAATTTAAATCATTGTATTACAATTTTTTTTGATACTTGGAATACAATTGTTCCAATGATGAATAAACAGATATTTATTAATAATTATGAAAAGTTTAATAAAAGTAGAGAAACTAATTTTGAAGATGGATTAATGACAGGCTTTGAAAAATTTGGTGAATTATTAGTGATTATCACGACATTAGTTATGTTATCACAAGAACGTAATAATTCAACAAAAAGTGAAGGATTAAATTCATCAAATTCTGATATTTTACAGTTTTATGATCATGTAATTAAACAATTTATTCAATCGAATATTAATTCTATTTGTTCGATTTCGTCATTGCAGATGACTAGTTTAGAATTATTATATTGTTTAACAACATGTGATTTAAATTCAGTTTATGAATTAAGAGGTAAAGTAATTACAATGGCTCAACAATTAAGATTACATAGATGTCCTTCAGCAGTTTTAGGAGCGTCAGGTTCAAGTGTTACAAGATTACAACAAGGTGAAAGAAGAATATTATTTTGGTCAATCTATACATTAGACAGCTTTAGTTCATTTATATTAGGTGTTCCAAGATTGCTAAAAGACTATGAAATTGAATGTGCCTTACCATCTTCATCAACAGATGATAAAGAAAGTAGCGATGAAAATATGGTTACTTTTAATAATGTACCATTAACGTTATCTGGTAAAGTTTGTGATTCTGCTTTATCAATTATGAGATATGCAAAAGTTTTAGGTGCAATTGTTGATTCAATTTTTAAAAGAAGTAATAATAATCTAAAAAAGCCCTCATTATCAGATTCAAATATGTTAATATTGGAAGATATGTTAAATAGTTGGAAAAAAGAATTACCAAATTCAATTGGATTAAATGACACTGATTTGAATATTCTTAAGCCAAAGGATTATGAAAAATTAAATGAAATTCAATTAACTTTAGTTTATTTGTATTTCCAAGCAAAATCATTATTATATATGCCATTGTTAGGTATGGAATCATTAAATTCAAAAAATTCTCCAAGTTATATTAGCATTCAACAATCAACTCAAGGAATTTTAAATTCAATGAAACAATTAAGTTCTCCAAAAAATTATTATTATTATATTCCGATACCTTTGAATATATCCAGACAAAAGGCAAGATTTGCTTTAATTGCAGCAAAAAATTCATTAGAATATACAAGAGGTGGGTCCTTATTTCAAGAAATAAAAAATTTGTTAAATTTTACGGTATCAGATTTAAAGTCAGAAACTGAGATTGGTTTATTAGGATGTTTATCTGAAAACTGTACATCACATTTAGAATTGGCAATTGAAGCAATCATGTCACAACCAAAACCGTCAGGTGAATCAGAATCATCATCATCATCATCTGGTAATGGAACGTTATTAAACTCCGCAAACAACAGTTTAAATGGAAATGTTGAATTGATTAAAAAAGAGCATCCTAGAAAGAAATCATTTAGCTCACCAATGAGAACATTGATTAGCGTGAAGAAAGAAGAAGATGATGTTGTTGCAATTAATGATATATTTTCAAATAAATATCAAAAACCACCTCAACAGACATTACAATCACAAAAGAGACAAGCTCCATTAAATCAAAAAAATTCAAGATATCCTTCACCTCCTCAAGCAGCGGCTGCACAAACTCCTTCATTGTTCCAGCAGCATAATAATTCCCCGCCTGATCCAACCGCAACAAATAGTACGACTACTGCAACTGCAACTGCTTGGAACCCGGACAACATGGGATTCTACAACAAGTCCAACGATCAAAATAATCTTAATTCGGTGCCGTCTGCGGATTTCTTGAACATGCTGAACAATTCAATGAGTACAATTACTAATGACTACAGGAATAACAGTAGCAGCAGTAACAACAACAACAACAACAACAATGGGCACTCCTCCATGGAGGTAGGCTTGTCGGCCAGTACGACGGACTTGCTAATGCTGAACGACTTCGGTGTAGACGCATCCCTGGGACTGCCGTATATGGACTTTGAACTGGATCTCGAGCCTGCGCCACCACAGAAGAAGCACCAGCCACGTGCTGTCGTGCCACCAGCCACTTTTGCTACGCCACACGCGGTCGGTACTGCGCCGCCCGTGACCGCGCCAGACTCACTCGACGGGGTGCAGAATCCGATAGAGTTTGACGACAGCCTGTTCATTTAAGTGCCCGGGGCGAGTCAGTTCCGGTCATCATTCCCTCGTCTAGGTGTATAAATCTCTCCGCTTTTCTCGACTTTGATGTTGCTTTTTTTTTTCCTTTCTTCCTTTACCCAGTACAATTACAAACAGTACAAAACCCAATTAAAACTCAATTAGAAATAAATTAAAATGGTCTTCACAGTCGGTATCAACGGTTTCGGTAGAATTGGTAGATTAGTCTTAAGAATCGCTTTATCAAGAAAGGATATTAAGGTTGTTGCCATCAATGATCCATTCATTGCTCCAGATTACGCTTCATACATGTTCAAGTATGATTCTACTCACGGTAGATATAACGGTACTGTCTCATCTGAAGGTGATTACTTAGTCATTGACGGTCAAAAGATCGAAGTTTTCCAAAAGAGAGATCCAGCTGAAATCCCATGGGGTTCAAATGGTGTCGATTACGTTATTGACTCCACTGGTGTCTTCACCACTTTAGCTGGTGCTCAAAAGCATATTGATGCCGGTGCTAAGAAGGTTCTTATTACCGCTCCTTCTGCTGATGCTCCAATGTTCGTCGTTGGTGTTAACCACAAAGAATATACTCCAGACTTAAAGATTGTCTCAAATGCTTCTTGTACTACTAACTGTTTAGCTCCATTAGCTAAAGTTATTAACGACAACTTCGGTATTGAAGCTGGTTTAATGACCACTGTCCACTCTATTACTGCTACCCAAAAGACTGTCGATGGTCCATCCCACAAGGACTGGAGAGGTGGTAGAACTGCTTCCGGTAACATCATTCCATCATCAACTGGTGCTGCTAAGGCTGTTGGTAAGGTTTTACCTGTTTTAGCTGGTAAATTAACCGGTATGTCATTAAGAGTCCCAACTACTGATGTCTCCGTTGTTGATTTAACTGTTAACTTAAAGACCCCAACTTCTTACGAAGAAATCTCAGCTGCTGTTAAGAAGGCTTCTGAAGGTGAATTAAAGGGTGTTTTAGGTTACACTGAAGATGCTGTTGTCTCATCTGATTTCTTAACTGATTCCAGATCATCAATCTTTGATGCTAAGGCCGGTATTTTATTAACCCCAACCTTTGTTAAATTAATCTCTTGGTACGATAACGAATACGGTTACTCCACCAGAGTTGTTGATTTATTAGAACACGTTGCTAACGCTTCTGCTTAAATTAATATAGATAGTGATGTTTAAACTTTATATTACTTTTGTTGTAATTCTTAGAATTATTTAATGATTTTTAATTTTTATATTTACTTTTAAAAATTGTCAAGAACAATTAAATTATATTTTTTTCAGTATTTAATTTAAACGTAATAATGTGGCTGTTATTTTTAAACCTTAGATCTAAGACCTCTTTTGAAACACGCCGTTGCATTACATTTGCTGAGTTTGGAAGGTCCCTTACGCATATGAACATTCAGATCCTTCTTTTGATCTTGTGCCCTTAAATTTCAAAACTCCATTTTAAGATTTAATTTTAATTACAAAACCCTCATCAATTTCAATTGATTATCAATTAAATTAAACAATTCAATTAAATTTTTGAGACAAATATTATAAGGTTCTCGAAATCATGTGATGTATTATTATTATGAGATCATTCGACATCGGACATTTTTAATCTTGATCTCCGAAATTATCAGTGGAATTTTAAATAATTATGGCGTTTTATATGTAGGTCACTGTGGTGTAAGGGTGTATATTTTTTGCCGAAATTGTGATAGTTGGAGGGGTAACAATTGGTGTATGGGTTTAGTTTAGATAATTTCAAGTTATATAAATATATATATATATATATAGTGAATGACATTTTACTTGTAAGGGTTTATGTAATCAATTGAGATAAGACAAATGTAGTGTACACAGCTTAATAATAGAAAGTTACGGATGATAAGTACATATATGATAGAAGTGATGTATGGATGGTAATTTATTCATATGGCGTCCTCATTTCAATACGGTGGAAGCACAAAAATGTGGTAAAGTAACGATACACAATCGTAAACATGAATAGAATTAAAGAAAAAATATGTGGTGAGTTGTAGAAATGACATTGGGCACCTTTACTTGGTAACTTGAGTTGTAAATACAGTTGGTTCAAAAGTATAGGTTAGGTTAAAGTTAACTATTTGAAATGTCTGAGGTTTGATTTGATTCGACTTGATTTTGATTTTTTTTTTTTAATTTATTTAAGTTGTTAAAAAAAGTTAATATTTATAACAAATTACTAGAATAATTAAAACCTTTAAGTCTTAATGGACTTTACATTCAACCTGGCAATGCTAATTGAATTTATTTGAATGTTTTTGTTTGGGAGCAAAATATTGTTCGTTGAACACCGAAAACCGGACTTCAGAGTCGGATTAGTTGAAACCCGAGCACTGCAATTATTTTCCAAAAAAACATTCGTATTTTATAAGGAGGCGGGAGTACACATGCTACATAATATTTTATCTATTATAATTCATCACATAATAGATACTGACCACCAACAATTCTTTTAAATACTTTTGATTTAGTTA
This sequence comes from Ambrosiozyma angophorae, assembly GCA_030567475.1. NCBI lineage: Eukaryota > Fungi > Ascomycota > Pichiomycetes > Pichiales > Pichiaceae > Ambrosiozyma > Ambrosiozyma angophorae. The sequence goes on along the minus strand of JAJLSH010000190.1, from coordinate 161,509 downwards.
AAAGTATAAACTCATCATCTTCTGATGAATGTAAATTAAATTCAACATCATCTGGAATGTTATTAATAATCCAAATAACTTTTGAATTTGATGATATAGTACATTTAATTGATTGAATATTCTGAAATTTTGAATCTGTGAAATCAATTATTGGATAATCATCATTATTTGAGATTTCTTTCCAAAATATAATCTTTAGATGACTTTCAGAACAATCATCTTTTTTGAATTTAACACTTATCTGTAGAGTTCCCTTAGAATTTCTATATTTGAATACAATTTCTGGACATAATTTTGGAATATTTGCAATATCATAAACCGATACTTTATTAATTTTATTTACTTCTTCTTTCCCATATTTGTCATATTCTGTAGGCGTATAATAGTAGTATTTGTATCCATTATAATTATTAGAATCCCAAATTGGTATCTTTGAACTAATTTGATTGGAGTCTTCATACGGGGTATCATCATCAATAGTCATTTTAAATTTCTTCAAATTAATAAGGTGTTTTAAAGTATCATATAGTCTATTGGGTATTTTTCTAATGATATCAACTGAATCAAATTTGCATGAATCAAAATCTAATTCATTGACAGAATATGGTATACTTCGGAGTGTTCTATTTGAAAGATGAATTTTACTCAATCTAAGTGATTTAAGATTTATTAATTCAAATAGATCAAATTCATAATGTAAACGTTGTCCTTCAACTACAAAATTTGATGCTCCTCCAGATTTGAATTCAATATTCAATATTTTAAGTGATTTATTCGATAGTCTTTCATTTATTGTTCCATAAAGTTCAAATAATTCTAATGATAATCTTTTTAAATTAATACATTCTTGAATAAATTTGAATCCATACCTCTCATATGATGATCTGTTCATAGTCATTGATACATGATCGATACAGTCAAGCAGACTTTCATATTGTTCATACCAATCTTCGAATTCAGATCCATGATAAGTGTAAAATAAAGCAATATTTAAAGATAATGACGTAGTATTATGAATCTGTTTTAAACATTCCATATTCGCATTAACACCTTCTTGGCTTAAAGTATGCATTCCATAACCATTAAAGGAAATGGTTCTGAAAAGGTTTCTATTAAGGTAAATAAACCTAAGAACAGATGCACATTCAAAATCAAGTTCCGAATATAATCTTACTTCATTGAAATATAATTCTTTTTCTTCCATATGACCAATTAATTCTTTGAAATCACCGGAATCTGTTGAAACCAAGTATGATCCTCTGGATATAAGTGTTGGTTCATGAGATATTAAAACACCTTTAGATGACAATTCAACAGAAAGTGTCTTGAAAATCGATGATACTATTGAATCATTTAATTTCTTAATTTTGGGACTTGGGAAAGTTGATGGAAAATATTCAGAAATATCAATATATTGATAATATATTCTAAGAAAAATATGAATGATAATTTCTAATGGTAATTCAGAAATGATCATATTGAATTGAGTTATGGATTCATCATTAACTGGACTTGACCGCAATCTTAGACGTTTGGCGTTTTCTTTACCTAAAAACATTACTGTTGAACTGATACCAGAAAAGAAAAGAAGTGGCTCATTTAGGGAACTTTGAAGTGGGCCGAAAGCAATTTAAAGACCTATAGAAAACTGAGAGAGGGTACAATACAAAACCCCGCCCGCACTAACAGGTGAAGAAGGTTCCTTCTTGTTGAACGGGTACGCTGAATACTTCTTTGTTGAAATCGAAATGCCATTTGACCCATTGATCTCTCTGTTTAGTTTCATCGTATTTTATCTTCATGTATCTGCCCACTAGTCACTGGTAACGCTACTCATCTTTACAAAACGACCTTTCCCATCCATATAGTGGTTGCCGGCGGGGTACTGTGGGTCGTTGCGCAGGCCCGCCGACCGCTGTATAGTGTGTTCAGATTTGAAGTTTTTACACAGTAACCCAACATAAGATTATCGGAATCGATTCTTTATTCACCAAATATCTATTGTTCAATAGAAACTTGAATGAACATCACCGTTTTATCAGATATATTGGTGCACCAAAATTTCTATACTCTTTAAATTTGACAATCTAACAAGGTTAAATTAGTCTTTAATAGCTTTTTTTTTAAACCTGTAGATCTAAAACTTATTTTTTTAGTGATTCAAGAGAATTACTTCGAATTTCTTTTTTCTTATACATTTCATAAAAACTCAAATGATATATACACACACAATTTGTTAAATCCAGTTTATTTTCTTCCTTTCTATAAATTCCAATCCATATTAATTACCATAAAGTCAATTCTCCAATAACTCTTCAAAACTAGCATTAATAAAGTCATGCAAATCTGTGGTTTGCATAGCTCTACCATTTTTATCAAAAGCTTTTAGTGAGCAGAGTTTAATAATTGAACAGGCAACATAAATACAAAACAAATTAATTTCTTCATTACTCAATACTTTAACTTTTGAATCATTATTTGCCTTTGTAGTGTTATTATAATAATAATTGCCCCAGACTAGCAATGTAGACATTAAACCAGTTAATGTATCACCCTGCCCGCCAACCCTTTTATTTGAGCCATGATCGGAATTAATACAGCAATAATCACCTTGCACAATAATATCTTTGAATCCTTTTAATAAAATAATGCATCCTAAATGAGTTGATAATTTTTTAACTTTAGCTATTTTATAAATTAGGTTATCATCTGTATTAACTGTCATCTTAGCAGTATCAATAACATCATCTTCAAGCACTGAATCATAAAGTCGTTTGAATTCTATCACATTTGGAGTTAATATTAAATTATCAATTTTTTTAATTTCATTTAATAATGATTTAGATGAAGATAAACTTAAATAGTACAGAACATCAGCATCAAATATAATTCTCTTACCAATAATAGGTTTACCTGATTCTTCAAAATTTAACTTTTCTTGTTCTTGAAAACTAATCAATTTAGAAACCAATACATCTAACGTTTTAAACATCAATGGATCACGACCAAAACCTGGTCCAATAACTATTACTTGACATCTTTCAAGAACAGCTAGAACTTTTGGAATAACTTCTTCATTAATATATTTCAATTGAACCGACTCATCACTAAAGTTGATCCCACTACTACTACTAGAACCTATTCCTCCATTATTATTACCAGCAGCAGATGAACTTAACCACCATTCTTTTTTAAATCTTTTTAAATCAGATAAATATGGATGGACCATTAAATTTGGTGAGTAAGATTTAATAACTGTACCTGCACCGTATTCACAAATGATATGAACTAAATCACAGCCTAGCATTAAACTTGAATGACCTGCAAAAAAAGGTGCTCCTGTATAATCTTCACATCCTCCAATAACTGCAACTTTACCGAATTTTCCTTTGTAATTATCAATTGTAAGTTTCGGAATAATTGATCTTGTACATTTTAATATCTCAAATCTTGTGACTTTATTATTGAAGGCCCCCATTATTTATTTTACACTTAATCGTATTTAATTGAGTGGTATAAGAAGACATTGTAATTCCCAAACTACAACTTTCCATCCTGTCTGTTTTTAAAGCACCTGATCCAGTCCGGCTTCAGTGTCTCCAGTCCGCGATTAGAGCAAAACACCGGATTCTGGACGGAAAATAAAAAAAACTACCAGTTCCCATATATAAAGAATATTAACTAAGGCTTTTAGTAATGAGGTTCTTACTGATTCCTCCAAATCAGCTTGTTTTCGCAAAAGCACTAGAAATGCGGTTTTTCCAGTGGCAGAGTGATTTGTGCCCTGCCTGGTTTTTCGACTTTTGGTACAGGCGTGTATATACTCATTTTTTAGAGCTGCTTCTAGAGTTTATTAAAATGGTGGTAATGCTATAAACGAAGTTTTTATTTTTTGGTAATAGTATACAAAAACACTATAAATAAGAAAAGTTTTAACTTCAATAGTACATCCACATCACCTCGCATTATTACTATTATTTGGCTGTTGTTCTTCGGAACTTTGGTAAGGTGGTGGCTGGAAAGAAACTTCTGATGAATGACTCTTTTCTGATTTGCCAATTTCTGTAACTAAATCTGGATGATATTCAATGATATCCCCTTCGATAACTTCAATATCTTCTGAAGTTGTTAATGGTGTTAAATCTAAAGATTTTTCAACAATAGTTTCATTTGCATCCATAGCTTCTGAAATCATTTTCTTCTTAGCATCATTCAAACCTTTATTAATCTTGATTTTAATATTGTTATAAGTACCTAATAAAAAGTAAGCAAAATTTAAAAAGACAGCCCAATATTCAATTTTTAGATAGGTTTGACAGATGTACATTACTATAGGATTAAAGACAAGTGAATTCTTGAACATATTTTTAAAATTTAAATTAATCTTAAATTTAACCGATTTAATTAATTTTTTAATACCTTTTAATTCTTCTGAATTACCACCACTAACTTTGAATAACTTACCAATCGCTAATTTCACAATCTTTAAAGTTAATTCTGAATTATCAATAAATAATCCCATATAACATAATTGAATAACTGAAATAAACGGGCTCAATAAAACAATTGATAATACCATTTGAATTAATTTAATCTTTGATGATTTTCCAGGTAAATATTTTCCTAAATTTTTATAATAATAATGAGCAATAGGAGCATTTAAAAAGAATCCGTATATACCCATAGTTATCATCTTTGTGTTCACTAATGAACCTGATTTCCTCAGAATATCAGAAATAGTAAATTTTTTGTGATTATCATCTGCTGTTGTTGTTGTTGTTGTTGTTGTTGTTGTCGTCTTCAACGCGTCTTTGCTTTTCTTTAGTGCTGATTTCAAATAAATTTCCGAAACTATGATTGCTATTTGTTCATTAATAACATTCAATAATAAACTAGTTGTTGATTTAGTTAATAATGGGTTTTTGGATAAGGAATTAATGTATTTGTTATTTAGACTTAATAAACGTTCTTTTGCCCCCGAACTTATGTTCTTTCTGGGTTTTGCTGTTGACATTTCTCTTTGAGCGTTATATTAAGTATATAATAACACAAATGAACAGCTTAAGAGAAAGCAGTGTATTAATTCTAGGTATCGTAGAGTGGAATAGTTACCTTTGTTATAAGAATCGATTTTTACGATTCAGTTGATGCGCTTATCGAGTAATATTTACCGATAGCTGAAAACACAAGCCGCGGACTGATACCGGGGCCCCGGAACATCGTCATATTACATCAATTCAGAACTTTTGATTTAATATATAAAAGAACCCATTCTATATAAATATATGCTAATAAGTACCAATATACTGGCAAATGAATATCTGAAGGAAGGTAGTATAACACAAAGGTTAGATCTTGTAATAATTGTAGACTTTGTTTAATAAATCCCACAATCTAATTAAAAATTATGTTTAAAAACGTTCGATATCTTCATTGAATCTGTTAACTAGCAATTCATCACGTCTGACTTGATCAGCATGGAACCAGTTTGGAATCCATTTATAATCTTTTAACATAATAACACCATTATATGAAAGGGTGCCAAAAACCAACAAGATAAAACCAACAAGTTGTAAGATTTTAAAGGATTCCCATCCAATGCATAATGAAACTAGCCACACTAATAAAGTACGAGAAGTGTCGATCGTTGATCTTGAAGTTGCCGATAACTCTGATGTTAATGAGATACCAAAAAAGTTGAATGATGAAATTGATAACATGATCAAAAATGATGATATCAACACATTACGATTAGTAAACATTAACTTCAATGAATAAATCACATCAAAAGGACCTTCAAATCCAGCTGATTTACTTCCGATTATAATATACGCAACAATCATAAACACTAACACGACCAAGGAACCATATAAACCTTCATAACCGACTAAATTCAATGGCTTAACTTCTAGGTTATCCAAAATATGCTCTTCAACAACAAATTGTGTAGCACTAAACATAATTCCAATAAAGATTAATGTCATCCCTAATATAATTTCTTCTTTTGAAAATTGATCTAATTGAGAGGAATTTTTCGAACCAATTGTTCCACTTAAACCAACAACAAAAACTCCAAACACAACAATGAATAAACTAGCCCATTCAATACGACTGATATGTCTCTTTAAAAATATCACTGAAAATAATCCAACAAATAAAATAATTGAACCTCTAGTCATTTGATAAATCGAAACTGGTGTATATAATAGACCGACATTTAGTAAAGTTGTAGCTAGCGTATCACAGGTAGATGGAATTGCTAACACTAACGAGTCAGTAAAAGTCACAACTTCCCTTTTCTTAGTAACATGTACTGTTGCATCGGTTAATAAAGGCACAGTCTCATTACTGTTCACAATAATATTTCCATTTTGTTTATAATTCAATCTAACTTTAGCATATAAAACAGGCAGCCAACAAAGCATTTCACCAATGAACATTTGTAAAGTTTGCAAAACTGGTTGCTCAAACTTTTCTTCTTGCTCTGTTCCACAGTATTTAACACATTGTAGATCTTGATACTTTGTAAATATAGAGTTGCAGCAACCGGTGATGATGGTACCGGCAACTATAACCAAAAGCTATTAATGAATTGCGGTTAGTAACAATATATATAACACTTAGTTCTAACGTTATCTAACATACAGCAGTTTCTGACTTCTTAGTAGGCATTGTTGAATTTGTATAAGAGTCCAGTACACGTAAAAGAAACAAGTAAACGTAGTTGATTTTCGAAATCTCAAAAAGGCTTATCGCTTATATTTCTTCTTGACTATAGATTCCCACTCGCTTACTTACCGTTCTACCCTAACTTCTACACAGTTAATGAACACACAGACAAACAATCATCTTTCCAGGAGGAGGTCATCTTTATCGAAGACAGCCACAGCCCAGCAATTTATTTCTTCGTTGAAGCACTCTTCAATAACGCAATCACAAAAGAAAACAATCTACAGGTGCTTCAAGTGTACTTCCAATGGTAATAATAATATAGTTAACAATAGTACAGTGATTAATCCAAGTACAAACAATAACAAACGAAGAAGATCATCCTCTTCGTCTATATTATACTCCGAACTACTATGCAACTCAAATACAGGCTATAAGCAAGTTCCTTTTAATTTAAAACTGTCTGTATCAATGGCCCTATCGGACATTTCTAATTGTGGTTTCAGAAGATTAAATTTACCATTCACAGGTAATTTCATAGAATCTTCATCTAAAGCAACACCCAGTGGTGACTTTCAAGACCTACAGAGTGCAGCTGGATATGAAAATGAATATTACTTATCTGGTTCTGATATTAATACCCCATATTTTTCTGAAATTAATTTAAATGATTACTATATTGATAAAGAAGTCAATAGTCAGATGGATGGAAAGAAAAGAAAGTTTCCTGGATTTGAAATTCCTAAAGTCGGTAAATTACAATTAATTATATTCAATAATGAAAGGACTATGAACTCTGTTATATTGTTGCCCTTTGACTTATCTGATTTAGCGAAGAATAAGAAGAAAATAATTAAATTTAAATCTTTCAAAATAATAACATATGAAAAAAATTCTGATAGTAGTAATGATGGTGTTGTTAATGAAGATGATAAAATTGAAATTAAAAAATTAATTGATGAGATTGAAATTAAGTTCATTAACTATAAAAATAAAAAATATTATATCTTTGATAAAATGAAACTGTTATTTAATTCTAAGCTATCACCAATCGAAGATTACAAAATTCCGCTGAATTTATATTCAAAATCAATTACAAAAATCTTAAATTCAAATAAAATTCAGTTGAACAATATTGAGAAGCGTAAGTTTCAATTTAATCCAAAGTTACCAATATTGCCCACAAATGTCGTGAATCAATTGGAGTTAGTTGAAAGTGATCAATTTACTGTTGATTTACCACATTTTATAAATAGATGTGAACTTTGCCCTGATGTTGATAAAATACTGAAGAATAAATCTAATATTTTAACTTCAACCTTACCTCAGGTCACTTTAAGACCTTTGGATTCTGGAACATTCACAAAGCCAACTTCGATTGAATTGAAAAGTGATCTACCTGTAAAATCTATTCTTGAATCATTTGGAGGTGGATCATATGCAATTGTCGATGATTAATGAATTTTGATAACCCTTTTTTTTCCCTTTTAATGAATATGTTTTCGTTAGCAGTTCAACCCTTACCACATAATGTGTTTGTTTTCTCTTTACTTTAGTTTTTCCTTGTTGGGTGGTTGTTATTTCGGTTTTTATTTCCTTTAAAGGATATTTTTCTTTATGTTAACATATTATTTTATAATATCACTCTAATGCTATTCTCTTTTAAATAATTTCCGAAACCCATTCGGCAAGCCCCAAAAAGGACTATAGTAACATATTTTAATTCATACAGGTAGAATATGTGTAAATACAGAAGCATGATCCAAAGCTTCTATATATAAAACTGCCTAAAAAAATACCTACCTGTAGTAGACTTAGTACATTCTTCTGCGACGCATTTCTTTGGACCAGCAAATTCTAGATCATCATAGTCAACATTTGCCAGTGAAACGGACCCAATTTTTGATTTTGCTTTTGTCTTAACTTTTTTTGACTTGGGAGCATTTTTACTTCTGTTTATATTATTAACACACCTTCCACAATAAATATGACCACATCGTCCAAAAAATATCTTTTTAGATAGTTCCTTATCAGCTTCAGTAACTTTTTTACAACATTGCCAAGGGGACCTAAATCTTTGTTTTACCACTAATGCTTTGATTTCATTTGTACTTGTTACCACATCATAATTTTCTGGTATACCTTCAGCTAAAGTAACCCCACATAAAATGCAAACGCTATCATTAACTGATGAAATACCATTTGTGAAGAATTCTTTGTCTGACCCATTAATAAGATTATTCCGTTCACTTTGATGTTTCATTTTATCTGCGACCCTATTTCTAGCATTAATCCTTATATCTTCATGAGCTTGTTCTCTTCTTGAAATTTCATCCATTAAGTGTCTTGGAACCTCATCATTAATATTTCCATTGGATAAATGACTTTCAGCCTGTTGAAATAGCTGTTGTTGTATTAACATCCCAACAACCCCATCTATCACAAAGTTTTCACTAGGCGTAAATCTATGCATATCAAAACTAGATCTCCTACCTGTCCTGTGTCTATTTTCTCTACTGAGTCTACTACTTCTTATACCATTGGAGTTTCTTCTTCTTCTGGTTCTTTGTAATTGAACTCGTCTCTCTCGTTGCTGTTGTATTCTTTCTTCATGATGTTGCCTTCTTCTATGATCTGCTGCTAAAAACTGGGCTACCAGCCCTGGAAGTGCCAATGGATATCCAGTTCCTGGTGTCCCATGGCTATTTGTTGCATTGGCAAAATATCTCTCTCTGTCTATTTGTGATATTGGTGCTTCACCTGTGACTGTAATATCTTCCGTTGGCGTTGTAGAAGCTCCGATAATCTGGATATCATCATCACCATCATCATCATCCGACAAAACAACAACTGAATTGTTAGAATTACCTACCATTTTTCAGTTTCCTAACTCTGTTTATCTAACCGTTAATCCATAAGCAAAAAACAGCTTTATAGAGTGGATAAGGCAAAACATCAAAAAACTTCATGGCGGTGCTGTCTCAGATTTTACTTTTTTTTCTTTCTTTTTTGTTACAGATTTTATTTAAAACAACTTTTGGGAATCGTAAGTATACAAGAATGACAAATTAAAAAAGAAAAGAGAAATATAACGAGGCCTTTATATATATATAAAAATTAAACAAAAAATGAATGTACACCGAATTAAGAAATTACCTATAACCCACTTCTCATATATTTACCAACAACAATACAATGGTCTCTTTCATAAGGTTCTAAAGTTAATTGTTCTAATGGCTTAATACGTTCTTCTCTTAATTTTTGAACTTCTCTAGCGAAAACGGTTTCAGCATCAACAGTAGAATCAATACAGTTAGCCTTAATTGAAATAACAACTCCACCACCATCTTTTAAGAATAAGTGTGAGTTTAATGCAATAATTCTAGCTTGATCAGGTTGAGCAACATCAGCAAAGACAACATCAACCATACCAATTAACATTCTGTATTTTTGTGGGTGTCTAGCATCTTCAATGATTGGAATAACATTTGGTCTCTTCTTAGCCATAGCAATCAATTCACGACCTGGTCTGTGAGAGAATTCAACAGCATAAACTAAACCTTCTGGACCAACAACATCAGAAACATGAGAAACAGAGGTACCGGAAGCAGCACCAAGATATAAAACCTTCTTACCAGGAGCAATGAATAATTCATCTAAACCACCCATAATACCAGCAGCCAACTTTGATCTAAAAGGATTCCAAACTCTGTATTCAATTTTAGTAGCTGGTGAGCTTTCATCTTTAGATGGTTCATCAATTGTGATTCTCTTTTCACCATAAACACTTTCACCTGGAGCAACATTCTTGGTAACTAATAAATCTTCTTTACCTCTTGCAATATAAACACCAGTATGTCTATGTGGTTCAATGACAACTTTAGCACCACCTTTAGCACCACCTCTGGCACCACCTCTTCCACCTCTTGATCCACCTCTTCCACCTCTATCACCACCTCTTGAACCAAATCCACCTCTGGATCCACCTCTTGAGCCACCTCTAGAGCCACCAAAGCCACCTCTTGATCCTCCTCTTCCACCTCTGGAACCACCTCTAGAACCACCAAATCCACCTCTGGATCCACCTCTGGATCCACCAAATCCACCTCTTGAGCCACCTCTAGATCCGCCTCTTTGTTCGTAAGCCATATTAGTTAAAATTAAAGATAAATAAGTTTTTGGGTTAATAAACCGTTTAAATCTATATAATACGAAAAGATGAAAGTAAAAAATAATTTTTTTTTAAAATTTGAAATTTTTTTCCTCAGTTAATTTTTCCAAGTTTACGTAAGCGAAAAACAAAAAATTCGTTCTGCCATTTCGAGGGTAAGTGCCAGTAGTGGCTATGAGAATAATATTTTGAGTAACTTCGGATCCGGAATGTGATTTTTAAAATTTCTTTTAAAAGTTCTTCTTCTTCAGTTGTTTAATGATATCTGTTTTTCCATCAATAAAGTAGATATGGTTACCCAATGCGATGAGTTACAAGTTCCAGCTAATGGAATATTAACACATTTTCAGAATATAATCGATGGATAACAATAAAAGTCATATCGTTAATAAGTAAGCAAGGGGGGTACTATCTCTAAGTGAAGTTTGAACTATAAATACAGCAATAACAATTTAACTGAATTTTGTATATCTTTTGAAATTATTAGACCTAGTTACATTGTGGCGAGCATGTAAGCCGACTCTTAGTTGCCTAGAGGTTTGGATGTTCGATATGTCTAAAGCAATTTGACCGTTTAGATTGCCTTTTTTGTCTATTTTTGTTTAAATCAGAAAGTTAATACCCCAGCTGATTCGCCTTAATTTCCTTTCCTTAATCTTGATTTCTTTTTACTGGAATGCTTGAACGAGATCTGCACGTATAAACAATCAAAGGCCCCAAACTTAAACCCCTGGATAAATTTTAAATAAAGTGGCCACGTTTAATATATTTTATTCATTTTATCCATTTTGTATCTTATTGCCTTTCGCACTCAACTTCTGTCCGCAGTAGCGAGGCAGTAGATTTGTTATCTTTAAAGATACCTGTTTAGCGTGCGTCTGATAAGAACCCCTGTGGTTGAAAAGATAGGGCTGCTTATCGAATTTCTTAACAGTACGACCCTGAATCTGTGCTGGAACAACAACTTCTGCTACCCCTACACTTTTGATGTTGCAGTTAACCTGTAACCGTTGGCCAAGCCTTTTGAAGTAATAAGTATCGAGTTCTCTTGTCGACTTTGTGCAAGGAGTTGCAGGTTCGATGATAATGCTAAGTCTTCGTTGGTAAAGTTATTCCCGATAGCCGCCTTGCCAAGAGATATAAGAAGCCGAAGTATGATGATAGTGCACCTTAACGTAAGCTGAAAAGAGAAATTGGCGGCTACCCAATAACATTGCATAGCAATACATTTACAATGTATTTAGCCCGTTGGGTCAATGGCAATCTATCTCATCATCTACTGTTTAAAGTGTCTATCGGGCATTCTCCAATAAAGCATTAACGACACAAAGTCATATTTCTCTATAAATTCTTTCAATTTCCCTACCTTATAGGAGGATTTTCATCAACGTTCATACTTCTTTTTTTCCTTTTTTTTCCATTTCTAAATTGGTTTTTCGTAGAATTTGCGAATTATAGAGAGTTTCAATATGTCAGACCTTAAGAACGATGTCGTTGAGCAAGTTCAAGTTACAACTTCTGATGAAGATTTCAGAAACGTCGATGAAAAGAAAGGTTTCATGCAAAATTGGTTAGATGGTTTCAAAAGGGCTGAAATAGAAACTTATGACATTGATCCAAATTTATCAGAAATTGAGAAGGCAAATATTATTGCTGCCAAATCACCATTAAAGAGAAAGTTAAAGTCAAGACATTTGCAAATGATCTCAATCGGTGGTTCTATTGGTATGTATTAAATTAACTTTCATTTAAGGCCAAAACAATCTCATATTTACTTTGATACTAACTTTGAAAAATCATAGGTACCGGTTTATTCGTTGGTTCTGGTTCCGCATTGAGTGCTGGAGGTCCAGCTGCTTTGCTTATTGGTATGTTTTAACACTTTATTTTTCTTTGAAAAGGCAAAGCTATCAAAGACCAAGAATCAACACATTCTCTCTTAAGAGATTGTTTAATTTCAACGTTCTTTAAAAGTTTCCTTTTCTTCTATAATTCAACACGTTTCAAACTTTTCTTTTTACTAACAGTTTCATAGGTTGGGGTTTGACTGGTATTATGATGTACTGTACAATTCAGGCTTTAGGTGAGTTGGCTGTTACTTTCCCTGTTTCTGGTGGTTTCGTTTACTATAACACTAGATTTATTTCTGCACCTTTAGGTTTTGCGTTAACTTGGAATTATTTACTTGGTTGGGTGATTATTTTACCTTTTGAAATTGTTGCTGCTACTATTGTTTTAGAATATTGGACGACCTCAGTGAATTCTGCAGTTTGGGTTACAATTTTCTTGTTCTTTATCATCATGATCAATTTCTTTGGTGTTAGAGGTTATGGTGAAGCTGAATTCTGTTTTTCTCTTATTAAGGTTTTAGCTATCTTAGGTTTCATTATCTTGGGTATCATATTAAATTGTGGTGGCCAACCTGGAGGTGAATACATTGGTGGTAAATATTGGCATAACCCAGGTGCATTTGCTAATGGATTTAAAGGTGTTTGTTCTGTTTTTGTTACATCTGCTTTCTCTTTCTCCGGTACTGAATTAGTTGGTTTAACTGCAGCTGAAACTGCCAACCCAAGAAAAACATTACCAAAGGCTACTAAACAAGTTTTCTGGAGAATTACTCTATTCTATATTATCTCATTAACTTTGGTTGGTTTGTTAGTTAGATACGACGATGAAAATTTAATGGGTTCATCTTCTTATGATGCTAAGGCAAGTCCTTTCGTCATTGCCATCGAAAACGGTGGTATTAAGGGTTTACCATCCGTTTTCAATGCTGTTATTCTTGTCGGTGTTCTTTCTGTTGGTAACACCGCCTTATATGCCACCTCAAGAACCTTCTTAACTATTGCTGAACAAGGTTTCGGTCCTAAGATACTTTCCTATATAGACAGACAAGGTAGACCGTTAGTTGGCACTGGTATCACATTCGCATTCGGTTTCTTAGCTTACTTAGCTGCTTATGGTGACAATTCAACTGTTTTCTACTGGATGTTATCATTATCTGGTTTATCAGCTTTGTTCACATGGGGTGCTATTATGCTATGTCATATTAGATTTAGAGCTGCTTTGAAAGCTCAAGGTAGAGATACAAATGAATTGACTTTCACTGCTCAAACTGGTGTTTGGGGTTCATATATTGGTGTGACTTTAATTTTCTTAATTTTGATTTCTCAATTTTGGGTTGCTTTATGGCCAATTGGATCACCAGCATCTGCCTATGATTTCTTTCAAGTTTGGTTATGTTTCCCATTATGTGTGGCTTGTTACTTTGGTTGGGCAATTTACAAGAGGGATTGGGTTGTTTTCAGACCGGCTTCTGAAATTGATCTAGATTCTGGTAGAAGAGAATTTGATCTTGAATTAGTGAAGCAAGAGATTGCTGAAGAAAAAGCATTGATTGCTTCGAAACCTTTCTATTATAGAATTTACTGCGCTTGGTGTTAGATCTAATTATTACAGACATGATTTATCTAGTGCTTTAAGTTACTCACTTTTTCTAAATTGTTATCTTTCTTGTTTTATTGACTGCTTTTTATTTCAATTCTTATATAATTAGTTCTCCAATTATATCTACAGTGTTTACTTTTTCTTTTTCTTCTTGGTAGTTCACTTCATAATATATAAATAATTTGCCTTCTCCATATCTGATCTAATTTAAATATATCATCTAGTTCATTGTTCTTCATATGCTTGGTGATGATGATTATTCTTAATTGTGTGTGTAGTCTTGGCCAATCGCTCGTTTTTTGATAGTTGCGCGCATCAACAGACCTGAATTGAATTTAAGAACAATTAGTTTATCGTATAAACTCTTTGCCCTTGAACCCAAGTCGTCATCATAACGATACTTACAACCCCCCTTTCCATATACAACTGACAAAATATTCCCCAATGGACCCTTCAGATCCACTCAGCCAACAAACTAGAAGTCCATTCCGTGTATTCAGGTTCCCCAACATGCTCAAGCCATTTTTTAATTCTAAAACTGTTAAGACTAATACTGTTTATTTCTCAGGTGCATTATATTCAATTGGATTATCATTAATGGTTGATTCTTCATTATTTTCACGTACTGTCAATGCATCCACTGTTCATGTTACATTTATTGATTGGATTCCGTTTATTTGTTCAACATTAGGTATGATTGTTATACACTCATTAGATAAAACTCAACTTGGTGTTGGCAATTCAAGTGGTGGATATGATGGATTGATATGGCAAGCTAGATTGGTTTTATATATAGGGTTTTCATTGTTAGCTATTGGCTTCAGTGGTTCAATATTAGTTTTAATCCTGAAATTTTTAGTTAAAGGTTATAATACTATGCCAACTATACAAATGGGTTTAGAAAATGTCTTTGGTAATTTATGTTTACTGATTAGTTCAGTTTTATTATGGATTGTTCAGAATGTTGAAGACGATAGTTATAGTTATTCCTTATCTTTGTAGTTTTTTGTGTATAATAATAGGAACTATCTGGTTACTTAAAATCACCATAAATAAAAGGTTTTTATTTTAAAACAGAGTAGTATCAAAGCAAATGGCAATAATAATAATAATAATAATAATCATATAGAATTAAATTAATCACAAGAAGTATAAAAGAAAGATAGATGAAGAAAGACAGAAAAAATTGGCTTAAAAAAAAGAGAAAAAAACAATTATATATTATGTTCAAAAAAAAAAAACTATATAACATCGATAAAGAAAAGATATAAATAAAAATAAAGTGAGAAATGACAAAATCACATAAACTATCATCAAAGAAGAAAAAAATTAAATGGATATACATAACAAAATTTATGAGGAAGATAATAAAATGAAGTGTAAAGTAAAGACAAAACAAGCATTATGTAAAGGAGAAACTATTTTTTCAAAATTTAAAAAAAATTATCTTAAAGAAAAGAGGAAACAAAAAACTTAAATGATGTAAAAAAGAAAAACATTTTGGAACAGGAAAATGAGGCGGATCATTCAGAAAACGGTAAGATATTATTGCTTTGGTCACCTAGAAGGCTGAGTTCATAAGAATTGAAATTATATAAGATATTTTGAACGCTGATTTCTTGTTGATTTGTTCTCGTTAAAATTTTAAGCTTTGGAGATCTTAATTCATCAAACCACGGATGGGCCATAATATCTTTTGGCAGGAGTCTATCGCCCGGAACGTACACAAGTATCTTCATTAATAAATCTAATGCATCTGTAGTTGCCCTAGTAAAAGTTTTAGTGAACCTTGATTTTAAAGTTGAAGTAAAACTGTGATGTGAATATGTTGGACCATTATAACCGGGGTTAGATTCATATATAAATTGTCTATCAGGTGGGCCTAATAATTTAGCAATTTCCCTCAATTGCAACATCGGATCTTGACCCTGGAATACTGGTTGACCTAAAAACATTTCACCAACAACACAACCTAAACCCCAAATATCAATTTGAGTCGTATATAGCTGACAACCAATTATGAGTTCAGGAGCTCTATAATATCTTGAACAAATATAAGAAACAGAAGGTTGATTATACTCTAAAACTTTAGCGGAACCAAAATCACAGATCTTCAAAACCAGAGTATCAGGATTAATTAAAATATTTGAAGGTTTTATATCTCTATGGCAAATACCAAAGCTATGTAAATAGTTCATACCTCTAGCGATTTGAAAAGAATAGACTTGAATATGTTTTTCAGGCAGAATCAATCTAGTTGTGCGATGATACGTTTTGATTTCATTTTGTAAATTCATTGGTAAGGATTCCATGACCAAATGTTGATAAAGCTTCCCATCTTTTCGATCAGGATAATTAAAGAAGAAAGCAAGAGAAACGACATTTGGATGAGAAGTCTTTCTTAATATTTCCAACTCTCTACTTTTATATTCTGTCTGAGCAGGAACCTTTTTGATAGCGTAGGGTCCCAGCCAATTGTTATCATCTTTAAGTCTTAAATGAGACAAAGACACTATACCGAAGGCACCTTCACCAATTTTTGAGTATTCTCTGATGATCATCGGGTTGACAAAATTGGTCTTGCTGTTAGTGACCTTGTCAACCAAGTATTCGGTAGGCATTCTAGTATGTATAATAGCAGACTTTGTGTCTTAAGGCAGAGAATTGATCCTGTTTGCCCTTTATTCACGTTGTTTGCCTCTGCTCGTTGTTTACTTGTCCCCTTGTTTGTGGTGCACAGGTGCACTGTCGTCCGTTCAGATTTAACGAAAACTCGTCTGAGGCCTTGAATAAGTTACTATGGGCAGAGATAAAACACACTGACACCCAAGATAACATCAACATGCTCTCTCTCTTAAAGGCTAGAGCCTTTTCTACCACCGCTAAGGCTTTTTCTGCTGAGGCGGCTTCTTCTACGTCTGCAGCAATGGGAACTGTCATGAAGGCTCCACCTCCACAAATAACTCCCGCTATAGCTCACAAAAAGGCATCAAGATTAAACATATTGAAGTATGTGCTTCATGGAAAATTCACTAAAAACAATACATTTATCACATTAAGTAAAGTTGTCTATGATCCAGATTTCATAGCAAACAATCCAAAGGTCACCGAATCCGAAGCAGTTTTATATTATTTAAGACTACCTGAATTACCGATTATTAGTGAGTCTACGGGTGATATTGGATTTAAAAAAGCCCAACGTGGTGAATATGAAGGCTCATATCAGTTAACAACAAGTGTATTCAAAAGAATGAGAGAGCAGAGCTTACTAGGTAACCATATACCATTAGATCTAGTGCTTAAAGACTTTGGTAAAGGAAGAAAAGCATTCTTTGATGTGTTACAAGGTAGTGAAGGACATGGTATCAGACAGTCCATCCGTCGTATGTCTGACATGACTAAAATCCAATTCGGTGGTACTTATAGACCTAGAGAAAGAAGGGTCTAGTGGGTCATCTTGTCATATGTATATATATATAAGTTGTTGTACATAGTTAACTTCATATAAGCATTAATAGTGAAATATCGCGCATGATCCGCACGTGACTACAGATAGGGTTGGAAAGCCCTCTTCTTTGGTGCACAGATGTAGGTGCGACCAGCAAAAAATTTCAATTTTCATCTTTGTGTAAAGTATTAGACAAGACACTCTAAGACAACCCAACTTGGATAGTTACTTAGCATAATCATATAACATAAAGATGGCTCCAAGTATGTTCCTATTACCATCTGTTCTATTCATTCAATAAGTCAAAGATATACAAAACATATAAATTTGAGCACACTTACATTATTGAAGACTGTTATTGATAACTCCACAATTAATTACAATATCCACGATTTTAAATATCAATATTTTAAATTTATAAGGTCGTCTATTATGACCCTTTAATATTCTATTGTAATAACCGTATATGAAATCATCCAATAACATACTTTTATCACAGCTAATAGAGTTCAAAAATTATATGAACAAATCAGATGAAAATATTGAATGAATATAACATCAACTTCTCTTGAATATTTTTCCGAAATAATTTATACTAACAGTATTTCATTTATTATAGCTACCAAAGCTCAATCTGCCAAGAAGGCTGCTTTAAAAGGTACCAACGGTACTAAGACTACTAAGGTGAGAACCTCTACTACATTCAGATTACCAAAGACCTTAAAGTTAAGTAGATCTCCAAAATACACCAAGTCAGTTCCACACTACAACAGAAACGACTCATACAAAATCATCCAATCACCAGTCACTTCTGAAACTGCTATGGAAAAAGTTTCTGATCACAACACTTTAGTTTTCCAAGTTGACTTAAAGGCTAACAAATTTCAAATTAAATCTGCTGTCAAGGAATTATATGAAGTTGAAGTTGCTAAGGTTAACACTTTAGTTAGACCAAATGGTACCAAGAAAGCTTACATTAAATTAACTCCAGATTACGATGCTTTGGATGTTGCTTCTAAGATTGGTTATTTCTAAACTAACTAAAAGCTTTATCTAATTTCACTTTTCTTTTACACTTTATATCTTTTGTTTATAAATTTTTGAGAAAATGAAAATAAAAAAAGAATTTAATATAAATTGATTTCAAGGTTTTTCTAGTTCATTGATATTAAAATCTTTTATTGTACTGCGTTTATGCTTTATTGTTTGTCTCTAATAGAGCAAGAACAATGATTGTAGATACTTCCCTTGTAAAGTCAACTCTAAGTAATATAGAAAGTGCATTTTGGTTAAAGGGTATTGTAGATCTACGAGGGAGGAGAGAGGTAAGAAATATTGTTGGTAAGTGTTCATTTTCTTTCTTATGTCCTAACGATCCGTAATTATATGGTTGAAGCATCCCCATACTTCCACCTTGTTTTTGATCTTTAAATTTCGAACAAAACTGCCGGAAAACTAATAGTTTCTCCTTATAGATAATTAAATCCTAAAAGATAATATAGTATAATATAATATAAATCCCCAAAATAAACATTAAAATCCAATCGAGATTTCTTCTAAAAGCTCAACTAAGATGTAAAATTTTCAATACAGACATTCTTTAAAGTCATCTTCACATCCTTGGAATCCTTATAAATAATCTTTGTTGCTGTTTACCTTCAAAATCAACAACCACAAAAAGGCCACCAAATTCACAACACATAATAGAAAGATTATTCTTAGAAACTTTACTTATTTTAATAGCTTTAAGAATTAAAGGAGATTTATTATCTTTAGTAGATGGTTTCGAAACGGTAATGGAAACCAGAGCAATTGCCTCTGTTAAAACTAAGGAGTGAACTATCAATTAGTAAACTATAATCATTCATCTTTTAATCGGAGATAAACGACTTGCAAAAAGTGACTTTAATTTATAGATGAATTCTAAGATTGAATAATGATACAACAGAATAACCAGGTAATTTTTAAAGCTAATACAAGACTAACCTCAATAAATTTTGAATTTACTAGCACAGCGCAAGTGAGATATCACATGCTAGTTACAAAAAAAAAAAACCAGTAAATTAAAATAAAAGATAAATGATTGGATCTCTTCAAAAATAACTACTAAATAGAGAAGTTGATTAAAGTGGTGTTGGTGGTGATTCTTTTTCTGTGATTATTGAATTCCTTTAAATAAATAATTC
>JAJLSH010000190.1:95786-141535 GCA_030567475.1 Ambrosiozyma angophorae | reverse complement strand
AAAAAAAAAAAATAAAAAGAAATAGTGCTTCCGGATATATACTTGATTCCCATACATTATTTCTCTTAAGTATGACCAACCTTTGAAAATAAAATTTGTAATAGAAACAAAGTAAAACAAGATTTTTGATTGGGTGTTGTGGGGGTTGCTGCTGCTGCTGCTGGATGCTGCACACACTAACTACTCTGCAACGATTTTACATATGGTTGGGCCCCGAAGAAGGAAATCTCTCCGCTAGGGACCCCCTCATAACATGACCTATACATCAACTTACTTACCATAATTCCAGCAGCCAATGGATATAAGTAAAGCCTCAGGATAGAATAAAATAAATATATCTACTTGATAAACAACCCATTCTTCATTGTTAAAAAGATAGATTTAAAGTAAGATATCCAGAGCACGTGCGGCGTAGCACGTTCACCATCAGTTAGCTACCATCAAATCCTCGTAACACGCGCAAACTGTCACGCACCATCCAACTCGGCTGCCACATCCATTTGATCAGCCGAAAATTTTGTACATCGCATCGCCTGCACATTTTGGTCAGCACGCAGTGGAGCTGACCACTCCGGGAACTCCGCTGTGCTTCCCCTGGCACGTCCTGCTGAGCTCGTTTACCGCTCGACCACTTGTGGTCAGCTCCGTGATCCGCAGACTCTACTCCGAGTTCTTATATAATCACACCAATTTCTTCTTTTTTTCATGATCCTTTTTTGTCCTTTCTTTCTTTCGTTATTTCTTATTTTCATAGATCCTTTTTAATAATAACAATAATAATACAAAGAAAACAAAAGATGGTTAAAGTTACAGTTCTAGGTGCCGCTGGTGGTATTGGTCAATCCTTATCTCTTCTATTAAAATTGAATCCTCTTATTACTCATTTATCTTTGTTCGATGTTGTTAATGTTTATGGTGTTGGTGTTGATTTATCCCATATAAATACTGATGCTGAAATTACATATCACTTAAAATCAGATAATGAAGGTCAAGGATTGTCTGCTGCTTTAATCAATTCAGATTATGTTATAATACCTGCAGGTATCCCTAGAAAGCCTGGAATGACAAGAGATGATCTATTTAAAATTAATGGAGGTATTTGTCAAGATTTAGCTGAAGGTATTGCAACCAATTGTCCTAATGCTTTTGTTTTGGTTATTTCAAATCCAATCAATTCAACTGTTCCTATCTTTGCTAATGTTTTTAAAAAACATGGTGTTTTTAATTCAAGAAAATTGTTTGGTGTTACTTCTCTTGATACAGTTCGTGCTAACACTTTTGTGGCTTCCCTAGCTGATAAAAAACCAAGTGAATTTAATGTTAAAGTTATTGGTGGTCATTCTGGTGATACAATTGTTCCACTGTTTTCAGTTTCTTGTCCAAATGAATATAATTCATTTAGTATGAATGAAATTAATACCTTAATTCATAGAGTACAATTTGGTGGTGATGAAGTTGTTAATGCTAAGAATGGTTTAGGATCTGCAACTTTATCAATGGCTTATGCTGCTTCTAATTTTCTAAATTCGTTATTAGAATCTCGCTCAAAATCAAGCTGGGAAAATTGTTTTATCTATTTAGATGAAACAATTGATGGTGTTAAAGAAGTTAAAGAAGCTATTAGATATGATGCATCAGATAGAAATGTTGATTACTTTGCATTACCTTGCTTAATATCGAAAAATGGTGTTGAAAGAGTTGATTATGAATGTATTCAAAATATGAATGATGAAGAAAGATCATTATTGGATATTTGTTGTGATACTTTAGTTTTGAACATTGCTAAAGGTTCCAATTTTGTTTCTAGTGCTTAAGAGTTTTTGTGTGTGGTGTGTGTGTCTTCTTTTGTATTCTTTTTCTAATTCTTAGAGTATCTCGTATTTACTACGTTTTTAAATTGCTTTCAAGGTTATGGGTTATTTTAATTTACATGGGTTTATTCATTTATTTATTTATTTATTTTTTAATTGCTTTCTTTATTTATTTTATTTTATATATTCTTTTATAGTTTACAAATATCGTATAACTTACTACTATAAAAAAATATTATACCAAAGATTACAACAATCTTATTAATTTAATAGAATTTTGTAGATTAATTACACTATTAAAATCCTCGCAATTGGCTTTTCAACGGATGGGGTCAGTCATGCTTTTTCTTGACGATAATAAGTCCGCGATTTCCTTATCAAAAAAAAAATCAAAAAAAAAACAAAAAAATAAACATAAACCTGTCAAACTTTTTAAAGTATGTTTGCTATATTTGTATAATTATATAAATGTATCATCATTATAGATTACTTTATCTGTGGATAAAAAATAATCTACAGCCTCCAAAATTAACTAATCAAACTCCACCCCTCTAACGTTACACAAGCCCCGGAAATCCATACAAGATCTGAATATTTTTTTTTTTTTTTGATTTAATCAGGTTTAATTAAAAATGACATATAAAAATTTTCAGACATGACCTTCACAATCTGTACATATGTAGTTAGGATAAGAAGTTCTTGCATTAAATGGAAATCGGTAAAATATTGAAAAAAAAAAAAAAAACAATATTAACGGAGTCCGTGATCTGACGAGGCGTAGTAAAAATAGACACATTTGTGGCACAGTATCATGTGACCACATTCAGCTGATAATGGCACGTGACCATATTTTGGCTGCTTTTTGCCCTGTTTTTTTTTTCTTTTACACTGCCGCGAAAATTCAAATCTTTCTTCATAATTTTACATCACACTATCAAAAAAAAAAGAGTGGTTTTTTTTTCCCCAGCTTTTTATTTATTTATTTATATATATATATTAAAATATATATATATAAAACTATTACATTAAAATATAATGCCTCCACCTCCAAACCCTCTCATAATAGATGCAGAGGCTGTTAGTGGTATTACAGGTTCAATTTCCATCGCTTGTTGGATTATAGTCTTTGCACCACAGATCTATCAAAACTTTATCAGAAAATCTTCAGAAGGTTTATCATTATTATTTGTTGTATTATGGTTATTAGGTGATTTTTTCAATGTTATTGGTGCTATAATGCAAGGAGTTCTACCTACAATGATTATATTAGCAATTTATTATACTTTAGCAGATATTGTTTTATTATGGCAATGTCTTGTATATGGTCATGGTAAATCAAAAGTCGATCCAATTCATTTATCTCCAGCTAATCCATTAACTGACGAAGTTGAACCTCTTTTAGAATCTGTTATTAGTAATGAACAATATGGTTGTAACATTCAAAGTGAATACGGTGATGATGATTCTCAAAGTCAAACTTTTAATGATATTGATGGTAACTTACCAATTAAAAAAAATAATGATGAAATATTTTATAACGTATTAATGGTTGTACTTGTAATAATTGCAGGTTTTGGTGGTTGGTGGTTTGGTGGTGGTAGTAATGATGATTCAGATAATAATGATCCAATTCCAAATGATGATGATTTAATTTTTAATCCTTTAGCTCAAACTTTTGGTTGGTTTTGTGCAATTTTATATCTAGGTTCAAGAGTTCCACAAATCTTACTTAACTATGAAAGAAAATCTTGTGAAGGTATTTCATTTATGTTTTTTTTGTTTGCTTGTTTAGGTAATATCACATATGTTGTTTCCATTCTATGTGTTTCTACTGGTAAAAGATACTTACTTGTGAATTCGTCTTGGTTAGCGGGATCCTTAGGAACTTTACTACTAGATTTCACGATCTTTGTTCAATTCTTCATGTATACTAAAGATGAATCTGATCGTGATGATTCTGAATCCTGTTTTGCAGACTAATTTCTATAGGCTTTTAAAGGAAATTTCAAAAACAAAAAAAACAAAAAAAAAAAAAAAAAACACGTCAATAAAAAGCAAAAGTTCAAAACGCGTCTTTTCTGTACTTTTTTTTTCATTTTTATATGTCTATAAAGTAACTCCTTTTTCTCTTTCTAAATAAAATTCATCATTTCTGTTTATTAATATATCATGAGTAGCGTTCGTCCTGAATTGAAGTTCCAAGATGATAGAGATAAATCTTCATTCTACAAGGCCTACCTTAACAAAATCAAACCTTCAATTATCGATAAGACTTTAATAATAGTTGATAAAACTGATTATTTTATTTTATTCGATACTCATGCTAATCTAATTGCAGATTTAATTTATAAATCATCATCAGTTATTAAAACAACTTATTATAACTCTAAAGAAATTCAATATTTAACTCTTTCAACTTCTGTATTCACTAGTATTATTAAAATGTTAATTTTTCAATTAGGCTATAAATTAAATATTTATGATAAAAATTGGCAAAATTGTAAATATGTTTCACCAGGTAATTTAACAGCTGTTGAACAGTATTTATTAAATGATGATGGTAATGATAATCAAAATCAATTAACACAAGATTCACAAACAATTTCAAATGAATTAGGTTTTGATACATCCATCATTGCATCATTAAAACTATCAAATAATAATGGGAATAATTTAATTGGTTTAGCTTATTATGATGAAAATTCAAAATTTTTTGGATTATGTGAATTTAATGATAATGAATTATTTACAAATTTAGAATCAGTTTTAGTTCAATTGGGTATAAAAGAATGTTTAATTCCTTCAAGTAATGGTGGTGATGATTTAATGTTTGATAAAGTTAAAAGTTTAATTGATCGTTGTGATATTGTTATAACTGAATTAAAATCTTCTGAATTTAATAATTGTACCATTGAACAAGATTTAATTGGATTAACTGGTAATGAATTAATTTTATCAACCAATGAATTATCAAGTTTAAATGTTGCTTTAATTTGTTGTAATTCTTTAATTTCATATTTGAACTTATTATCAGATGATTTAAATCGTGGTTCATTTGAATTAGGTAAATATAATTTAGAACAATTTATGAGATTAGATTATGCAGCTATTAAATCCTTAAATTTATTTCCAACAGGTGGTATTTCATCTACCGGTAAATCATCATTATTTGAATTATTAAATAATTGCAAATCAAATGGTGGTTCAAGATTATTATCACAATGGTTAAAACAACCATTAATTGATTTAAAAGAAATTCAAAATCGTCATTTATTATTAGAACATTTAAGTAATGATTTTAATTTAACATCAAATTTAACAAATAATATATTAAAATATATACCTGATTTAATTAAATTAATTAAAAAATTAAATTATCAAAAGAGAAGAAGAAATAGTTTAAATAAATTAGATGATGTTATTAGATTATATCAGTTATGTTTAAAGTTACCTGAATTAATTGATTATTTAAATGAATCAATTGAATCAAGTGATAAAGATGAATTAATTACTTTAATTACAAAAAAATGGATTGAACCTTTAACTCTATATTCAAATGATTTAATAAAATTTAGAGAATTAATTGAATCAACTGTTGATTTAGATTCATTAGATAATGCAACTTCAATGTCAGGAAGTAATTCAGGATTAATTGCAATTAATCCTGAATTTAATGAAGAATTAGGTTACATTAATAAAAAATTAAATGAAATTAATTTAAAATTTGATGATATTCATAATGAAGTTGCAAATGATTTAGGTATTGAAATTAAAAAATTGAAATTCGAAAGAAATCATCATGTTCATGGAAATTGTTTTAGATTAACACGTAATGATTCATCTGTACTTAGATCACATGGTAAAAAATATAAAGAATTACAAACTATTAAAGCTGGTGTCTTTTTTACAATTGATGAATTATTACAATTAAATATTAATTTTCAAAAATTAACAAATAATTATCAAGAATTACAAAAATCAATTGTTAATGAAATCATTGATACTTCAATGACATATTCTCCATTATTTACTAAATTATCTTTAGTATTATCAGAAATTGATGTTATTAATTCATTTTCAATAACTTCAACTTTTGCACCAATTCAATATGTTAAACCAACTAAAATTCATGATACTACTAATAGATGTTTAAAATTATATGATGCAAGACATCCATGTTTAGAACAACAAGATAATTTAAATTTTATATCAAATGATATAATGTTATCTTCTAAAACTCAAGAATTTATAATCATAACAGGTCCAAATATGGGAGGTAAATCTACTTATATTCGTACAGTTGGTGTTATAGCATTAATGAATCAAATTGGTTGCTTTATTCCTGTTGATCCAGATCAATCCAATGAAATTTGTTTATTTGATTCAATTTTAGCAAGAGTTGGTGCATCAGATTCTCAACTAAAAGGTGTTTCAACGTTCATGTCTGAAATGTTAGAAATTTCTTCTATTTTAAAATCAGCTTCCTCAAAATCATTAATCATTATAGATGAATTAGGTAGAGGAACTTCAACTTATGATGGATTTGGTTTAGCTTGGTCAATATCTGAATTTATATCAAAGAAAATAGGCGCTTTTACATTATTTGCAACTCATTTTCATGAATTAACAATGTTAGCAGATGAAGTACCAAGTGTTAAGAATTATCACGTTGTTGCTCATGTTGAAAAGAAAGAATCAGATGGCAGTAATGATAATGATAATGTTACCTTGTTATATAAAGTTGAACCAGGTATTTCGGATCAATCATTTGGTATTCATGTTGCTGAATTAGTTAAATTTCCAAATAAGATTATTGAAATGGCTAAACGTAAGGCCTCAGAATTAGAAGATAATCCCGAAGATGAAGGACAATTAGCAAAACGTTCAAAGTTTTCAAATGATGAAGTTTTAAATAGTAAGAAATTGTTGATTAAGATATTAAAAGATTGGAAACAATCTGTTGATGAGAAAGGTGATTTGAGTAATGATGAAACCGTCAAGATATTGAAAGAACTGGTGGACGTTAAATATTCTTCGGAGTTCAAGCAAGATCTTGTTCTCCAGGAAATGATGAAGCTGTAAATCCTGGAGAACAAGAACCGGTGACCGGTGATGGCCGAGTGCCTTGTCTGGGGAATTTCCCGATTGGGCCGCGGTCGGCCAATTGATAAAGTTGAAGATGTTTAAACGTTTAAACACCGGGACATCCTGGAATCTGTTGGCCTTTTTCCTTTATTCTTTTTGCAAAAGCTGGTTTATAACTACTAGTCATTAACTTACTCTACCATTTACCTCTTCTTTATTTCCATCTTTGTTTTCACTTTTCTCTTTTCTCTTTTCTCTTTTCTTTTTTTCACCGCTAATATATTTCCTTACTCTCGCTTAAAAAGAAATGTCTAAGGCAGTTTCATCAGATAGAGTTGTTATCGATGGTAATATTATTCCAGCAACTATAATTTATTCAGTTACATCCGGAAAGATTATAAAAATTATAAAAGGTAAATCATTCACTAAAATAGAAGATGATCCATTACTTTCTTCATATGATGTTATTTCAATTAGAAATTTTTCACCGTATGTTATCCTACCAGGATTAGTTGATTCACATGTTCATTTAAATGAACCGGGTCGTACAGAATGGGAAGGGTTTGCTACAGGTACACAATCTGCCGTGTCTGGAGGTGTTACGACCGTTATTGATATGCCATTAAATGCTGTACCACCAACTACAACTGTTAAAAATTTGAATATTAAATTAGATGCAGCAAGAGGTCAAACATGGTGTGATGTAGGTTTTTGGGGTGGATTAGTTCCGGATAATTTAGAAGATCTGATTCCTTTGATTAATTCTGGTGTTCGTGGTTTTAAAGGTTTTATGATGGATTCTGGTGTTGATGAATTTCCAATGATTAATCCAAATTATATTGATCAAGCTTTGAAGAAAGTTAAAGATTATAACACAATGTTAATGTTTCATGCTGAAATGGATGATGAAAGTGGTGACGATATGTGTTGTGGTGGGATTCATAAAAGAGATCATTATAGTGGAATTACAGATTTACAAGCTGAACATTTATCAAGATCACCTGTTTTACAACCAGTTGAACCAAAATTTGGTAAGATTGCAAAATTAGCTAAATCACCAAAATTAGAAACAAATGGATTTTCATTAGATGATTTAGTGGATGATGAACTAACTCCATTAGATCAAGCAATTGTTGAAAATGAAGATTTAAGAACAGTTGATCCGAGATCTTATTCATCATTTTTAGCTTCAAGACCTGATTCTTTTGAATTTACAGCAATTAAAAACATTATTAAATGCTTGAAAAAACAACCAACAACTCCAATCCATATCGTTCATTTAGCTTCAAAGGATGCAGTCACATTAGTTTTACAAGCAAAATTGGATGGATTACCATTATCTGCAGAAACTTGTTTCCATTATTTAACTTTAAAATCAGAAGATATTCCTGATGGTGCAACACAATTTAAATGTTGTCCACCTATTAGAACAAACGAAAATAGAATTGAGTTATGGAATGCTTTACAGAATGATATCATTACCTCAGTTGTTTCAGATCATTCACCTTGTATTCCAGAACTAAAAGGGTTTGAAAAAGGTGATTTCTTTCAAGCTTGGGGTGGTATTACGTCTGTCGGATTAGGTTTGCCATTAATTTTCACTGAAGGCTCAACAAATTTTAACGTTACTTTGATTGATATAGTGAAATGGTGTTGTGAAAATACTGCAAAGCAAGTTGGATTAGATCATAAAAAGGGTAAATTAGATATTGGTTATGATGCTGATTTTGTTATTTTTGATGATAATATTAAATATTATATTAAAAATGAACGTACTTATTTTAAAAATAAATTGACTGCTTTTAATGATAGAATGATTAAAGGACGTGTTTTAGAAACTGTTTTAAGAGGTCAATCAATTTATGCTTATGGTAAAGGTGTTTCAGATATTCCTATGGGTGAATTGATTTTAGAACCAAGAAGCTGATTTAGATTTTAGAAATTTCAATTCATTTATTAATTCATTTACAGTACAAATCTTAAGGAATTGTTTAAGGCGGTTAAAACGATTATATATTTAAGAAAAACAGTTAAAAATGTACAATTCAAACATTGTAAAAGTGAGGGATACATGTATAGTTTAGATATAATCATGAAAGGAGACGATAATCAAACTTAATTAATGACTTGAGTACTTTCTTATTATTCGACAGTAGAGCCAACACTACCACTAAAACTTTGTGACTCAACCTCAGCTTTTGTCAATCCAAGAGCAGACGTTTCACCAGCAATTGTTTTTTGAGAGGATTCTGCTGTTTCAGTAACTTTCTGTGGATCCTTAGCAGCAGGTGATTTAACATTTTTGGTAAAACAAGCAGTAATTAAGGAAAGTGCCGAAAATGCAACCCCAACATAAGCACCTTTGACAATCCTATCTTCGAGAGCCTTTTGTGCTGTAGCACCATAAGCTGGTTGTATGTCACCTACAATAGAAGTAAAAATTGCATTACCAAAAGCTAACCCAGCTTGACCAAATGTCCAATAAATACCGGACACAGTACCTTGTAAATGTAATGGAGTATTTGCCATAATTGACATTACAAATAGGTTGAAAAACCAATTAAGAAAGAAAGAATGAAGTATGAATGCAGCAAATTCAAATTTAAAATAATTATTGGTAGCCGTGTAATCAAGCCTGGTAAACCAGACTGCGGTACCGGTTGTGAAAATTGAACATAAGATTAAATGATTTCTTGCTTTCAAAAATGGTTTATAACTCACTGCGCCAATCATTAAACCAAAACCTAATGGAGACACTTTTAATGCTGCGATGATGACTGAATCATGCTCAACAAATTGATGATATTGGAAACTACCAGTCATCATACATGAAAGCGAGACATAAGCTGAGACAATAAAAATAAAAAAAATAAAAAAGTTTGGAATCTTGGTAACTTCAATTGGGAATAAATAATCCATTTTCATTCTATAACTATCTTTTGATGCATAATTATTTGGTGGTGGCTTTTCAGATTTTGAAGAATCAGAAATTGGGAGTTCACTTGAATGTTTCTTTCTATAACCTCTTATGTAAACATTTTCAAATAACATAACAGATAAAACCATTAAAAACCCCACTGGAATTGTCACATAAACTTTTGTTTGGTTCCAGTTTTGACCACCTTCAATAAAACCTAAAATTAATAGAAGCATACCACCAACAAAAATTAAAACACCACCAAAATTCAAATCTTTAAATTTAGTTCTTTCTTCTTTATTACCATTTTCATCAATCTTATCACCAACATAAATAGGAACATAAGTTAAAAAAAATAAGAATGAAGCAACTAATGATAATGCGAATATGAAGTAAAAAAATGCTTTGTAACCAATATCAGTTAAAACAAACGCACCTCCAATAACACATCCAATACCTAAAGATGCAGTGACCGATACAGCAAAAGCTTGATTTATTAACTGTAATTTTGATAAATCATCCCCATAGTAGCCAACACAGATTGCAAAAGCAGATGGAAGAATTGTGGAGCCTGCAATACCTTGAAATGCTCTAAAGACAATTAAAGCAACAATTTCATCTTCAATAACTGCACAAATTAAGGAAAATAAAGATGTCAATAAAGCACCCGCTAATAAGGCTCTTTGGGGTCCAAATATATCAGCCAACTTACCACCGATCAATAGGAAGCTACCTAAACATAAGGCAAATGAAGAAACAACCCATGAAGCCTGGACTGATGTGCAGCCGAATCTTTCTTGAACATCTGTTGTGGAAACTAAACCACCTGAAACATTTAAGTTTTCAAGGCATGACAAGATTAAACAAAATGTAAATGAAATTGTTTTATTTGGATATCTTGGAATATTAATTTTTGAAAGTGATATCATATATTAAAGATCAGAAAATTAATGTTTCAATGAATCCTATCAGGCTATTGATTGGGCTTGATCAAATATTGGAAATTGTAACACCTTTTATATTATCTCCAGAATTAATTATTAATAAAAGCAAGTCTATCAAAATCAACAACATATTAGTAATTCTAAAGCATTTACAAGGTTATATGTTGAGCATGTTTAGTTATGCAGTTAGGAGTTCGGTGTTGAGTATGGGAGCTCGGCTTTGGACCTCGCAAATCGGTGTTCGCAGTTAAATTTGCACTAATTTCTACTGACAAACAACGAACAACGAACAACGAACAACGAACAACGAATACCGAAAAATGAAAACAACATTTTGTTTCTAGAAATTCTTTTCAAGGGTAAAGATTAGAAATTGTGGGCAATCAGAGGGACAGGAAAAACTCTAAAGTAATCTTGAGTTCTACCGAGGAATAATATTTCTGGCATACCAATTTTTTTAAAGCTGCTCCCTGCTATTATTACTTAAACCTCTATCACTATTAGCATAATAGACATTCAACTTCTTTAACGATATTTATACCCTTTGAAAATCTAACTTTCATTTATTAGTTATTTAGTTATTGAAAAGAAACAACTTGGATATTTTATGGCTATGGATACTCAAAAAAATCAACGTTAATTACGACTTAACTTGCCACACACATTTTAAATAGATTCCTGAAATGCCAGTAATTGCAGTGATGAGGCAGTATCGAACTTCAAGTAAAGCCCCACCTTAGACTTTCAAAAGAAAATCCGTATTGAATTAAGCTTGATTAGTCAACAGAAGTTTTTTTTTCAGAGCCTTTAGCAAATGCAGAACAATTATTAGAGTAGAACAAACAAGAATAAGAAGAGAATCTGTTGTCCTCATAGGTCTTACAAAAGGTTTTCACTATTAATATCTAAGGCTCAATGCACTATTTTCTTTGGGTACACTTCTGTGGACGGCAATCTCGTTTGATTTATAAACCTATATTATATTCTTTGTTAGTAGATCTCTTTAAAAGGAAAATGACTTGTGAATACCACAATCAAGTCTAATAAGGGGGGGGGGGGAGGTATCCTTACTTTAAAATATTTTGATACAAATGGAGGAATTAAAGTCATTAACAAAAAATATGGCAACCTTAATATTTATAAAGGATAAGTTTGATAAGAAAAGACATTTAGTCTTGGAGATTATATCAAGAAATACTAGGTACGCTTAGAATAGATATATTTTTCAGTTTCCTAAATTAACTCAATTTCTCAGATCAAATACTTTTATACTTTTGTGTCAAATAGAAATGACCAAGTTGTGAAAAGTTGGCGCTTATATTCTAATTGCTGATATGCCCTTTAATAAGGAGAGTTCAGTTGGTATGGTGGAAAAAATAATTAATTGCAACTACATCTGTTGCAAGTTGGGGACTTAGCCACCATTAACTAAAGGGCATATACCTATTGAAACTTTATGTAAATTTTTAAAAAATATTTGTTGTTCACTTGCCAGAGTCATTGAGCCTGGAGATTTTCAATATTCAAGTACTTTTTGTTTTTTTAATGAAGCTTCCTGCTTTCTGAGCTAATTTCAGTTGATGTATTCTCTCTCCACGTTGCTGGTAGCGATCACTTTGCATAAATGAATAGAAAGAATATCGCTCGTCTCAACAAAATCAGAACAAGTTCTCGAAGCCACACACACATTAGTACAACAATTATTCCACCCAACATATCATTATAATTTACAGTTGACAGCAAATGATTATATAATAATTTCACTGTAAGATCTTGTGCTAACATGTAAATTGAATCTCGTTTATAATCGTATATTCTCAATGGCCTATACATTAGTCACCGGATCAGATCCAACGCCAGCTCCATACTTAAAGTTATATGCTTGCCCTTCTCCCAATTCAATGAAAGTTATTCTTGTACTAGAACTATTGGGTATAGACTATTTTATACAAAAAATTGATATAGAATCAAATGAGAAGAAACAGGAGTGGTACTTGTTAAAAAATCCAAATGGTAAAACTCCAACATTAGAATACGTTGGATTGAACAGTAAAACAGTTTACATTAGTCAATCTGCTGCAATTATGCAATTTATTAGTGATAAATTTGATAAAGACAGAATATTTAGTTATGAAATTTGTTCAATTCTGTACTACGAAGATTTGGAATGGATTCATTTTCAAATGTCTGAATTAGGTCCTTTTGCTCACTATCATTATTTTAATGTCATTTCTCCAGTTAAACTTGAATACGATACTGAAAGGTATTTGAATGAAGTTTCTAGAATCTTTGGTGTCCTAGAAGAAAAGTTAAAGAGAACTGGATCCGGATATTTAGTTGGTGACCATTTATCGTTGGCTGATATTACGGGGTTTGCTTGGATTTCAACAGGTAATTCAAACACTGATATGGTTGAAGAAATTAGTGATAACTTTCCTTTGCTGAATGCTTGGGTTAAGAAAATCAATGAATTTCCTGAAATTCCTATTGCCAGATCTATATTTCAAAATTGGACTCTTTGACACTCACAATCTATATTATTAATTTTGAAATTATCTTAGTTTGAAATTACATACTTAAGATAAAGTATTTGTATAGCGTTTTAATAACTCTTTTAAGATAAACCTCCAGTTGATCACTAGGCTCACGTTAGGCCATCGGCTACAGTCCCGGTCCAAGAAAACCGATTTTTGGATGCGTAACTCCGATCAACCAACAGGAACACTCAATATACAGCTTAATCTTTTAGAACATTCATAGTAATGTATAACCATGGATTTTAATAACAGGTACTATGAATAAAGATTATCGATGTCCGAAAGGTGGA
This sequence comes from Ambrosiozyma angophorae, assembly GCA_030567475.1. Classification (NCBI taxonomy): domain Eukaryota; kingdom Fungi; phylum Ascomycota; class Pichiomycetes; order Pichiales; family Pichiaceae; genus Ambrosiozyma; species Ambrosiozyma angophorae. Next base: position 127,951 of record JAJLSH010000190.1, on the reverse strand, counting down.
GTGAGTCCAACCAACTCCCTTCTCCCGTAAATTTACCAGCTGAAGAGGGGATCTTATCTTCAGCCCCAAGGGATCCTATCAATCCAAATTCTACATAAATAGGACTCAACCTACCTTAGACTAACGTTTCCGGGATTTAATCCTTTCCTATAATATCAAACAATCCAATCTAAATGACATATCACCTCGTTACAAAATCTGACCCAACTCCAAAAGCTCCTTACTTAAAGCTATACACTTGCCCATCACCAAATGGTGTCAAAATTACTCTGTTATTTGAATTGTTAGGTTTAGAATATTATATTCAGAATATTGATATTAGAGTTGGTGAACATAAACAAGAATGGTATTTGAATATGAATGAAAATGGTAAAATTCCAGTCTTGGAATACGCTAGTGCTGATGGTGAAGTTAAATATTTAACTCAAAGTGCCGCTATTATGCTGTTCATTGCTGATAAGTTTGACAAGGAAAGAAGATATAGTCATGAAGCTTACTCAAACTTTTATTATCAAACATTAGAATGGCTTTATTTTCAAATGTCAGAGTTAGGTCCGATAGCTCATCCTCATGTGTTCAACTTAATTGCTCCAGCTTCTCTCAGATTCGGTTACAATGTTGATAGATTCCATTCAGAGACCGTTAGAATGTTTGGTGTTTTAGAAGAAAGATTGAAGAGAAACGGTACTGGTTGGTTAGTTGGTAATACACTATCTTTAGCTGATATTTGTAATTTTCCCTGGATTTTAACCGGGGACCCGAAGTTAGATATGCAAGAAGAAATCAGCGATGATTTCCCATTGTTGAAGGCTTGGCTTAAGAGAATTGATAGCTTACCTGAAACTGCAATTGCTAGATCAATTCCAGAATGGCCTGCTTTAAACTAATCCATAAGTTTATTCAAAATTGAAAATTCATCGCTTTTTTGATTTTACTGTTTAGTCGATCAATATATGCCATAATAATACATACATGTAGTATTTTAAATTAACTAAATTAGCTGTACATTATGATATAGGATGGCAAAATAAAATTTTTTGTTGATATAAAAATGCAGAAGATGAGTTATCACTAATAAACCTAATAAATGTACACTTCTACCTTCCATATCTCTGGTGTAAATAGTAATGTGACACATTAAATCCCACATCAAAATAAGCTAAGATTTCCATGAAATCAAGAAATTTCAGGTATCTAGGAAAAATACAATCGAAATATTTAACGATATGACAAAGCTATCTGCTTTTCTGTGATTCGGATATGGTGCGAGTTTTTGAAACTTCAATGTTGAACCGAACAATCAGTAAAAACCTAACCTCTGTTATGCTTTCTAAAATGAACCTCAAATACCCCGGAAAAAAAGACTTGAAGGTTCAAATAGTACAACCAAATCAGGGCCAATTACGTCGAATACGAAGACTTGAACGACTAAGAGCAAGGAAAGATAAATATGCATATCAAAAGGAAGAGGAAAAGGCAATACAACACAATTTCTTTGAAATAGTTAAACCACTTCCTTTAGAAATTATCATACATATCTTTCGTCATCTTTTTGCTAAGTATGTTCCAGTCACTGAGTATTTCATAGAGAATCAATATGCCCCAGAATTAGAGAAGCTTCATGATTCCTTGGTATTTTCATTGCTTGAATCGGCCTCAAATTTTACTGTCAAGGACGGTTTATGGTATTCTGATGTTTTAAACGGATACTTGGAAGGTGAGTTTATTTTCAATGATTTTTTCAACAAGTTGAAGAAAAAAGGGTTACATTGTAAATTTAAGGTTACTGCAACTTGTGAGAGTTCATTTCGGTCACAAATACCAAATATAATAAAACATCAGAGTTTGTTTAGTCAGCTTATAGTTGAAGGCGATAAAGATACTAATCTACTCTCTTTGTCAAATTTTAGAAAAGGTTAATCAAAATCTTTCGGATACTTTTTTCTCATTTCAGAAGTTAAAGCTGAATTGGGTTATTTGTATTATTGGAAGATGATTAAGGTCTTAGGCTTCTCTAAAATTCTTTGGCTTTAGGAAACCTTTCTCTGTATTAAAAAAAAATAGTTTTTATCCACTATTTTATGAAACCTAAATATATACACCACTTACACACTTAACTCTTTCCACTTTTAGCTAACATTATCAAGGGATCATTAGTGGCAAATTCCGGAGTATTAAGTTATAATCCTGATAAAATTGCTCAGAAACTAACAATAAGAAAGTTAAACTCACATCAAGGCTGTGCTTTATTTGAAGGTTGAAAATCAGGTGAAGGAGCTATTAGTTTTACCAACTAAGTTATAAAACGTCAAAAATAATTATAATATAAAGGAACAGATCAAAAATATCAAAAAAAAAGTAATTATAGTACACAAAAAAATAAATACAAGAAAAAAGTGTCCGCAAAGTAATCAGTAATTAACTAGAAGCATTAACATTAGTAGAACTTTCATCAACGCTTTCTTTATATAGCTTAACTAAGTCATTTGCTTCCTCCATCATATCAATGAGCCACTGGTGGGTCTGTTGTTGATTCGCATCATTATACATAACAGCATTAGTAAACATCAACTGTAATTTGAATTCTAATTCATCAAAATTTTCAATCTTACTGGATTTGACATCTTTCATTAGGCCTTTTAAATTAACTGGAATTTTAATCAATTTTTCATATTCAGGTTCTTCATGTTTAGTGACTGGCCTTAAAAACATCGAAGAAAATTTATTTTCACTAATTTGTTTTAATAATTGAATTGCAACTGCTTGGAATTTTTTATTTTTAGGTAATGGCAATGATGTCGATAAATCTGCAGATGAATATTTTCGCTTTCGTTTACTAATCGTTGGAGTTTCAGTTATGCTTGTTGTGGTATCGTTCATTTTTGATGGTGTCGCACTTGTATTATCTAGGCTTTTACGAATTGATGGCCTACTACTACTACGACTTCTTAAACGGTAACGTGTCATCATTGGCGATTCTTGCTCAGAAGGAGGAGTAGTTGGTTCAGGAGTTGGAGCCTTTGGTTCTTTATTGCTTGAATTTTCGGAATGTTTAACAGAATTCAACTTTTCATTGTCATCTAATTCATCAGCAGTACTAATTGTTGAATTCTTTCTTGATCTTAATTTTCTTGCCGTCCCCTTTCTTCTTCTTTTGGTATCTCTAGCATCAATATGATTCTTCGAGGATCCATCATCAGTTTTATTATCTGTTGAATTCTTTTCGTCATCCACTTCAGATTCTAATGATCTCATTCTTAGTCTAGTTCTTGGTCTCGAGGACTCAGGTTCGGATAGTTCTAATTCAGAGTCAGAAGAAGCGCTTGAAGCGGATGGTGATGTCGATAATCCTTCCTTGGTTACTTCTGTGGTACTTTTTTGAAGTCCAGATTTCGTATCTTTATGAAATTTGACATGAGGAACATCATTGGAATCGGTGTCTTCGGAACCATCGTCCACTGAAGATGAATCTGATGAAGAGGATTCTGAAATCACTACAACCGATTTTGACTTGCTTTTATTTTCAACAAATTCTTTTTTACCGTCCTTAACATCCTTCTTTAAAATGACTTTCTTCGGGGGCTTCGAATTAACTTCTTTAATTTCAGCCTTGCCTGGTGTTGCCGGCTCATCCTTCTTCTTACCTTTAATAGGAGTAGCTACAATTTTGGGTTCAGATTTCTTTCTCCCTTTAGTAACACTTGAAACTTCAGGTTTTAATTTCCTACTATGTCTAACAGGAGTAGCTTCTATTTTCCTGTCATATACATCATCAGCTTTAGTTGATTCAGATTCTTCTAATTTTTCTGAGTCTTCTCTACTAGAGGTTTCAACAGATTCATTTTTCTTATCAGTTTGAACAGAATTTTTAATTTTCTCTTCTTTTTCAACCTTCTCTTCGTCTTTGGATGTTTCTTTCTCTATTTCGTCAGTAACTTCAGGAGAAGATGATTTAACTTCTTCCACAACCTTAGATTTGGGAACTTTCAGAGGGGAGTCGTTTTTCTTCTCATTCTTTTGAACTTCCCTTCCGTCTTCAACTTTCTTCTTGGAATCTTCCTTAGCATTCTCAATTTCTTCTTTAATACCTCGATCTTCTTCCTTCTTACCCTCAGCCTCATGTTTTTCATCGTCATCAGTCATCAAAATTCCGTCACCAACATCTTTAACATTTGCAAGGATTTCATCTTTCATTTCCAGATCTACGTATTTAGCATCATTAGCCATTTTGACCTCCTCATCCTCCTCATCTTCTCTCTCATCTAATTCATTAGAGTCCAAACTCTTCATCTTGGTAGCCAATCTATTTCTTAGTTTATCAACCAACTTATTAATTTGTTTATCTTTAATATTTTCTTTATTATCTGGAGAAACTTTCATACCATTAACGTCCTCAATTATAGCACTTCCAGTTGATTCATCTATACTTATATTAACACCGGAATGTTGTTCTTGATCAACTATAGTATCAACGACTTCAGACTCATCTGCTTCATCAATGATTTTAGTGTCATCAATTAAATCTATTGAATTTTTCTGAGTAAGTAATGGCTTCGGTATTTTAGTCACCTTGCTGACTGTCATGTTTTCATCGTTATCCGATAATAACGGTGGTGAGTTTGATGGTGGTGGTGGGGGCGGTGGTGATGACGGCGATATACCTTTGTTAGGTTTGGATGTAATCAGGGATTCTGGTAACGCTGTGACTATTTCTCCGTCGTTGCCTTTAGCCGGTTCAGTGTCTGAAACTTCCAATATTGCATGTTTTTTAATATTTTCTTCATCTGATATGTTAACAACTAAAGTTTCATTGGCCGCAAGTTTTTGTTCTTCAGTTACAATAGAAGCTTGTGGAGTATCTGCTCCAAATGGAACCTCTTCAACATTTTTAGCGGTAGATGGTGTTTGCGGAGCAGTGACAACATCACTACTGGATACTGTAAACAGACCTGGCTTTACTGGAGTAGATGAAGTAGATTCAGAGTCTTCAAGAACAGCTGTAATAGCCCGTTGAACCGCAGATCTATTTTGTAGTTGTTTCTTAGTTGCCTCTTCAGAAAATGCATTTGGAACAGGCTTCGTTGATAATGATTGAGTAGGGCTTGAAGTATCTGATTGGGGATTTGTTGTATTTTCTATTATTGGATCCTCATTTCCAATTTCAGATATTTCACTTTCGGTTACAGTTAATAAACCACTCCGCTGTTCTTGTTGTTGACATCCCTCTTTAGTTAGTGAAATGTCAGCAGGAGTTGAAATATTATTTTTAAGATCAACAGGCGAAATTATTGAAGTTGGTTGGGAATCTGGTTCATTTGGAACTTGTAAAGTATCATGTTCAGCCAAAGTAGCTATCTCTTTAGGAGGAATTTGTCTAACAGGAATTGGAATTGGGGCAGGATGACCACGAGCATCGGTTGTACGATGTGGTATGGCAGTTGTTGGAAATCTAGCTTTAAGTGGTATTGGAATTGGAGTTGGTTTATGTTGTGATTGTGGAGTTTGTTTTAATTTATCAGTTGATTTACTCGGGTTAACAGGTGTTGACTGATCCACAGATTTTAATTGCTGTTGGGGTTGTGGCTTTTGTATGTCTTGTTGTTGTTTCGGTTGGGGCTGTAAATCTGAAGATGATTCTGATGGAAGGTCAGTCGCATTAGAATTGTGTTGTTGTGAAGTCTTCTGTAATGGTTGTGACATCCTCCGAACCGGAATATCAAGCTTTGATGTATTATTATTATGTTGAGATGATTTCTTGCTTTGTTGTTGTGCTTGCTCAATCTGAGTACTTGGCATTTTAATAGCTTTCACAAATTCTTGATACAAGATATCATCTTCAACTTTTCCATTTTCAATTAACTCCATCTCATTTTTCTTTTGTTTATAGTTTCCTTCTAATGCTACAATTTCATCCAAAGTTGTATTCTTATATTTATTTAGAATCTTAATCAATCTATCCTTTACCAAATTTGCATCAATGAGATTAGACAACTTAAACACAGTAGTCTTAGGAACTTGCTGTATCGGCTGTTCGTGATGTCCATCAGGGGTTTCGATAGACAAAGTTTCTGCAATGACCTGAACTATTTGAATTGCATTCAGGATATTCTTTTGTTGTTGACCGGCAACAGCATTCTGTTTCTTAAGACGTATAGTATTCAAAGAGCCGTTTATATCTAAAAGATCGAAATCAGGGTTGATGAGTGGGTTGTTGTTAATCATCTTCTGCAATTGCAGGATGTTGAAAGAGATGTCTCTGTGAGGAGGTTGGGCTTGCTGGGCAGCTAAATAAAGTGAATGAATGTGCTGAAGAGTAACTATCTTTTGCAAAGTTGTTACCTGGCTGTACATCTGCAGTAGTTCATCCTGTGTCGGCATAACTGGTTGAGCTAGTAGTGCCTCCGGTTCTGTTATGTTGAAGTGTTGACTAGTTTGATTTTTCTCAACCTCAACTTCTGCGCGTCTCTTCTTGTTAGAAACTTAAATATACGCTCGGCTGACTACCTAACATAACCATGACAGACGTCTCAGAGCACGAGGGTACTTCACTGGTTGAGGAGTCTCATATGGATGATGACGATCTTGCACAACAATTTCAACTTCTAGATTATTATCCTCTCAACCGATCCAGTCTTCAAAAGATTGCCAGGCTAGACGTGACTCCAGCATGCAATGAAAATATACAATCCATCAATTCAACAGCTTCTGAGTCAGACAACTACCTTTCTGACTATATATCTACTACACTGACTATGGAAAACTACAAACTGATTAATGGTATGATAACTCAATCAGATTTTGATAATTTAAAGCGCCAACTATACAAAAATGACCCAATCGTTAAGGAAGCACGTGAATTATCAAAACAATCAATGGCCTTAAAAGATGAGCAACATAAATTTATGACAACTTTTTCCCGTTTTAAAAATGAAATCTCAAATAGAAAAGAGCCAGAATTATCCATTGAAACATTAAATTTATACGTTGGACAAGAGTCAACTCCACAACAACCATTTGATCTTTTGAATGAATTATGGGATAACCAAAAACAACAAATTTTAAAAATTGATCAAGTTACTGATGATTTGAATTTGGAGTTTGAGAAAAATTTGTTTGTAACTATTTATCCTACTGAGCCATTACCGTTTAAAGAAGTTGGAGAAGATGATGATTTGGAAGTTGAGGGTGGTACAGTTAATTTAACGTGCCCTATATCAAAGCAGCTGATGGTGGAACCAATGATAAGTACAACCTGTGGTCATGTTTTTGAAAGGGCCAATTTAAGGTCATATTTATCATCTTTGGCTGAATGCCCCGAATGTGGTAAGGCTTTAAGCTTTGGTGTCTTAAAACCTGATTTGTTAACTAAAAGGAGAATCAAATTTTATAAAAGAGATGAAAAGTTAGAAGAAATGAGAAGGAAAGCTATACAGAGTGAAGACATTGATAAATTGTAGTTTTGTAGTTCATATCTTTTAATACTAGTAAGTGTACATTAATGTTATATAAAAATACAAAATATATTTAATTAATTCAAGTAGATTTATGTGTTAAAGGATAGATACCAATTTTTTTGAGCCCAGTATCCATTACCCTCACCAGCTCTCAAGGCATTCTTCTTCACCAACCAATCCAACAACATCTTAACTTCAAAGCATTCTAATAATGGGTACATTCTGATAGCCAACAATCGTAAAGGAACTCCAGGATGAAACACAATAACTCTAAACAAAGTAGAAACCAGTTTATAAAACAAAGTTTTGTTAAAATTTCCTTGTAAATCAATCCACATACTAGAACAAGGGACACCAACAGGTGGCTGAACAATATTAATTTTATAAGTTGGATCATCAATAACAGCATCTTTTTTGGATACAATAAAATCACTTTCTAAAAATGAACGTTCAGGTATCTTTGTTCTATATGAGTGAATTTCGACTTTATAATCAACTCTAGTTAATTTAATTTGATCATCAATGAAAAAGTTGATAATTGGCACAAACGCTCCATCTTGCGATAACCTGGATAACATTAATCCTTTATTGACAGTTTCTAACTCTCCTATAATTTCATGAATTCTTGAAGCAGAATTGAAAAATGATTTATCAAATGCTGGATGCATTAAACTTAATGCTCTTTCAACTAACAAGAATTTAATCTTTGAATCACCACCTAGATAAGCAATCGCCTTTTCATCTTCTAGTTGATTCAATGCTTCTGTATAAACTTCTTGAGGCATTGAAGTAAATAGTACTTTGGCTTTTTCAGAATTGAAATTATCAGGTGTTGTAGTAAATAATGCTTTTAACTTACTTCTAGCAATTGTTAAATCACTTGGATCAAGGGCACTCTTTAAACAAACTTCATCATGGTCATAGTTCGAAGGATATACGAAATGACTTAATGCTAAACTTTCGGCCATTTCAGTTGTTGATTTAGCATCTCTGAACATATCCTGACCTTTCAATTGAACATCAGCTTTGAAAATTTGATTTTTAAAATTTTCATCATAATCTGCAAGCAATTCAATATCATGTTTGCCCTTAAATACATTAACATCAACAGATTTCCATAAATTAATTAATTTACTTAGTTTAACATCAGTCAGATCATCTAAAGAAACTTCATCAGCTTCAATTGCATCAATTAATATTTTTTCCCAATTTTTTCTAGCTTTTTCAAAAGATCTTACTCCAAGTATTTTACGATGTCTTGGCCAGACTCTTTTTAAAAAATCAATTGTATATTTTCCATTAAAATAATTTGATATTTTCACCCAATCAATAGTTCTGGCATTATTTAATGATCTAACTATAATAATTGCTCTGAATAGTGTCATCATATCTTTAGTGTGTATCGTACCATGAATACGTTGTCTTCTTGGCTTAGCTGGAATCTTTTTAATTTTCTCGTTTCTACTAAGCTTGATTCTTTTCTTTTTACTCATGATTGGAGTGATCATATCATCATCTGGTAATGGTTCATCTTTTCTCTTTCTTTTTCTTTTCTTTACTAATGGTCTACTACCCATCATCTTATTTGTAGTTGAAATTAATAGTTCAGGAGATTGCGATCTGACATTACTACTATTTAATTCCTCAAGTTCCTTTTCTAATTCTGTTTTACCTGTTCTTGATTTTAATTTTGATTTTGATTTTGATTTTTCGATTGATTTTTTCAATCTTTCCTCTTTTAACAAAGCTCTTCTCTTTTTATTTTCTTCTGCTCTTTCAAATTTAGGCACAATAGGAACTTTATGAAAATGGACATTTTCAAAATTAACAACTTGTAAATTCTCAGGTTTTAGAAATGGCGCACTTGATACACCAGTTTTCATCTTGATTGTACACTCATATTCTTTATCCATCTTTTCAAAATCTTCATCACTTGGTTCATTTTCGCATGATAATAATGTATCAACTTCTTTATCCCTACCGGCTGGTTTACGTTTAATTACTTTAATCTTATTTGATTTTTCCCAAAGTTGTGCATCTTTAAGAATTGTTTTCCTGTCAACCTTGTAATCCAATCCAACCAGAGTTGATATTGTTCTCATTAATTGTTGATTTACAATACAACATTTATTATCATTAACATATTTCAAAATAATCTGTCTTCTTTTATCAGGACCAAAATCCAGTTGAACTAAAGGTTTATTAGATTCATTATTGTTAATTGGAATATCAGGGTTTGACGTCATAGTTTCATTTACATTGTATAATTCAAGAGAGCTTGATGCAGGTTGAATATCACGGACAATTTGCCCAATTTGAATTGGATCATCTTGACCAAAAACTTGCTCAGAAACCGCAGTTAAATGTTGCAGTTCTTCAAAATTTGGGGTTATTAATTGTAATGATTTCTCTCTTTGCGGTTCAGTTATTGAATCATGTGAAAATATTTCTGGAATTTCCTTTAATTGTATAAGTTTTTCAGAATCATCTGCGGGAACTATATATGATTCAGAACTTTCGTTAACTATGTAGTTCAAAACTTCAGGGTATGGGAAAGTAGTTGTTCTTATTAATTTACTTGGATGCCCATGGAACCAAACTAATGTTCTACCATCTTTGAACTTAATTATTCTGACCTTACGACGTAATATATAAGACAATAGGTCTCTTGAATATTCTAATAAACACTTATTTGGTTCACCGTCCTCGATTGATTCAATTGGTTTTTCAATATATGATTCTTCTTTTGCTGCAAAGTAATCTTTAACTGTTAACAATTTGAAAGTCCTGTTTTTGCCCGTGATGGCTAAAACTTTAATAATTTTATCATCATCAGAACTATCAGTATATTTTTCAATTGAAACATTTTCAATAATCTTTGTAACTATCTTTGATGCATTACTAGCACCAAACAATTTTTTCTCAATATCAGGTCTTGAAATCCCAGGTTCATTTCTAATAATGTCATATACTTGTGATTCAAGAGGGAAAAAAGGGTTATATTCAGGTAAATTTGGTGAATTGGAAGTAACTAACGACGAACCAAAATTATCATGTTCATCATCTGCTTCTTCTTGATTACCAACAAGTTGCTCTTCATCATTCTTACCAAAAATCTCTTTCAAAGTCCAATTTTTCGGAATTTTCTTAACTAGTTTTGCACCAAAATATCTTCTTGAAGTTTTTTCATTTATAATAATAACAGATTTAACATATCCATGAAAGACTAAATTTCTCATCATAGTAGTAAATCTTCTAGTTTCAGATCTAACAGGAGCAACATTCAATTCAGCCTTTAAATCCCATAATCCTCTAATATTTTCAGGAGCTTTTTCTAACAATCCCATGACGGAATGAACAGTATCACACAAATTGAAAGCTAAGCCATCACTAAATAAATGTAAATACTTGGTATGTACGGTAATGTACATCTTAACTCTTTTAAAACTTTGAAATCTCCTAACTAAACCAGCATTAATCAATCCTTGTAATCTACCTGTAAAACTTCTTTGATCTTGTCCCGATAGTTTAGCTAGATCTGGTGATGAAATACCTTTCCCTTTAGCAGCTGTTATGATTTTTAATAATTGGTAAGGAAATTTACCTAATTTGAAATTCTCAACAGTATTACCAGTTAAAAACATAGCTTCCCTATCTTGATCAACCTTAAATCTAATATTTTCTTCACCGTATTGTTCTAATATATCTTTGTATTTTTTAGAGATCAGAGTAGATTTATCTATCTTAATTAATTTATTAGCCCCTTTAGAAGTCTTTTTAACTTCACAGATTTCGAAATCAGGACAATCAAAAAGCCATGACCATATCAATGTCTTATAAAAGTCGTCTAATGGTGTTACAATAACCTGTTCAACATAATCTATCTCAGGTTTCACAGTTGGGTCAATAGTAACCTTTGTCTTTGCAAAGTCCCACAATTTATCAATGGTAATTCCGTCGTCATGAACAACACATATAATGTCCTCTATGATGGAGTCAACCACCTGGTCCGGTGCTAGCACGGGCATGGGACTGAATATGCTTTGTGTTTCGTGTTTTGCGTGTGGGAAAGTATGTAAAGTATAAACAACAATTACAATAAAAGACGCTCTCTCTCTCTGTTCACCCGGTACGTCAGCACATCCTGAGAGCGCACTACGGCCTCCAACACAGATATCTTCATACTAACGTTGTATTCATCGCAACGGCTTACGAGTCTCTCGTAGGCCACCATCAGCGATGCCCGGATGTTCATCAGGTGGCTAGCCTTGACATTACCAGTCAGGTTGAATGTCGGGTCATGTGGATCTTGGACAGCCATTAATTGGAACCCATTCTGGCTGAGTACTTTGTTGTTCTTCTTGTAAGAAAATACTGGAGTTGTTGAATCAACAAATTCTATACCAACTTTATCGTAAATGAAAGTATATCCATAAAACTGGAAGAATTCAATTAACAGAATCCCTGTATCTCCTTTACCATTGTTTTCTTTTAATACAGGATGATTTTTTAAAAATGCATAAACTAAACAAATTGTAGCAAATCCACTGATACCTCCATAATACCTAACATTTAATGATCTTTGTGCTAAGAATTGTTTGATTAAAATAACTAGTTCTTTTAGCATTGGAGTATCTTTAATCCATTCCTTAATTAATGCTGAATCTTTAACACCTTTATATCTTTCAAATGATATATCAATATCTATACCCGATGCCTTATCTTGTAATTTGACTATGGGAATAAATGCTGATGGGATGGCTTTTAATGCTGTTATAGTAGAGATAGTTTGTAAATGTTCTGATAGCTTGATAACATTATGATAATCAGATGAACGTTCATAATTAGATGATTGTGATGACGCGTCTAGTTTAATTGATAAATCAATATCTGAACCAGGTAAATATAATCCCGTTGAGTATGATCCATAAACTAATAATTCCGAATTTGGAAAAACTTCTTTAATATATTCATTCAGTCTTTCTATGATTTCTTTGCGTTCTTGTGATTCCTCTTTTGTTGGTGATATTAATTTAATAAAATCTCCAATTTCTTTATTTAATTTAATAAGTGATGGATGAATTGAATCACTATTAATCATTTTAATTGGTTGTTGAGAAGTCGTTTGAACAGGAACCGGAACTGGAAATGATACTGGTGCAATATTCTTTCTAGACCCGCCATTATAATTATTATTATTGTTATTGTTATAATAATATCCACCTCCATTACTATTATTATGCAAGCTTCCCTTACCATTCCCATTATACCTTTTATAATTCCAGTTTCCATTCCCACTATAATTTCTGTTGTAATATTTGCCATCATTAGAACTTCTTCTTCTTCCACCTCCACCATTTCTATATCCACCTCTATTATTATTATTATTATTATTATTATTATTATTATTATTATTATTATACCCATGATTAGTATTTAAATTTGGGATAGGTTGCGCTGGAATTAAAGCACCACCATGAGGATATAATTCATTTGCTGGAATTAAAATAACAGGCTGATTCATTAAAGTATATCCAAAATCCATATCTGAATTTTGTGGAGTAACATCATACATATCGTGTTGTATTCGTAATCTGCCAAGTTGAGAGTATTGTAAATCATAAATGTTTAACAAAGATGATGAGTTTTGTTCATTGAGGTTCCCGTTAACTTGAAAACCGCAATTTGGTTCCGGTAATTCACCTGAATTTAGTTCTTGATATTCCACAAATTCGTTACTGTCATCATCAAGATCCAGAACATAATCATCAGGACGAGTCTGGATGTTGGATAGGTTGGATTGCGCAGCATGAAAAACTTTAGAGTCAGAGGAGGAGGAAGTCTTTCTATTTCTGACACTTTCAGAAGCCATAGGTATATTAGAGTCGTTATGATCTGTAGGATCAATTCTTGGATCAATTGCTTTTGTTGTGTCTGTTTTAATGGTGGTTGTTGTTGTTGTTGGCGTAATGGGCGTGCCGTTATATTTGAGTTTTATAGGTTTTGTGGATTTTGTATTATTTAGTGTCAATTCTTTCAGTTTAAGTAGTGTATTTGATGTTGCAGTTACATCCGATGATGAACTTGAGGATGAATGGCTTGATACCGTTGTCATTTTAAGTTTATGATAATAATCAATTAGAGTGAGTGTATTCTAAAATTGATGAATTGGCCGGTGTGATGTGAATGTATGGTTTCAATTAAAAGCAGTTGTTTGGCATGCAAAAGCAGTAGCAAAGCCTTAAAGGAGGAACTGAAGAATAGAAGCTGCTGTGGTAAATGGCTTCGTTTGTATTGAGCTCGTGCTCCTGCGATGTTCAGCCAATTAAATTTTCCAGTTCTTACGCGGATTTTGGTTCTATAGTACTTTATTTTACATAGTTTACGTGGTATACAACCCTATATTTCTATCCTAGAAGTTAAAATCCACCTTTTTGGTTCCAGTAGTCTCTCTTGCTCTCTTTGTCTAATCCACTCTTTTTCGGTTGTCCTTTGCTAACTTCTGGTTCACTCTCACTCTCACTCTCACTGCCGCTTTTCACCTTCACTATTTCTGGTTTTTCAACTACTTCTAATCCCATGAGTTGATCAATCTCTGCTGTTTTATCCGACTTGGACGTTTTAGATTCTTGAGATTTTTCATAAATACTCTTGAAATTATTATAATCTAAATCTGAATCTGAATCTGAATCAACATCATAAACATAATCATCAGGATTTATACCCGCTTTTTCACTTGGTAGTGCAGGTAAATACCCAGATGTAACGATAGTAGTATTTGAATTAGATGTATAGGCTTTTGTACCTCTTGAAGATTTAATATTAGTACTTCTATTACTTGTGGCTTCATATGCATGGTTCTTAACTTGTTCTCTAGCGTCTTCAAAATCCCTTTGTTTTCCTTTATATCTTATAATATCACCTAATATACTTTGACCTAATCTTTCTTTATAAGTTGCAGAATTCATATCATAACATTTATTAGCCAATAGTTCAAATGCTCCACAAAATGACCTTTTAATATCTCTTAGATTAAAAGTACCTCTAGATATATTATTATTAACATCATGGGGATCTTGAATTGCTAATGTAAAAGGTGATCTACCTTTTAAATTGAAATTATTATTTTTGTTGATATAACAAGGCTCATAACTGCCATCTTTAAATCCAACTGCAACATCATCATATCCAAAGTTATATCCAAATAATTCAAAAAATTCAATTAATAAAACACCTAGATTTTCCAAAGGATCAATTGAATTTGTTGAAATTCTAGGATGTAATTTTAGGAATGAGTAAACAAGACAAATTGTTGCAAATCCTCCTAATCCACCTGTATGGACCACATTCAATTTTCTAACTGATAAAAATTGCTTAATAATTAATACTAATTCACGTAATCCTGGAGTTGTTTTAATCCATGATATAATTAGTTCAGCTGCTGTTAAACCATTTGTTCTTTCAAAAGAAACATCAATATGAATCTTAGTCACTGGATCAACAAACTTAATAATTGGAACTTTAGCCTTGGCAATTGTTTCAATATTTATTCCTAATTGATTTTGTCTTAATGATGAACTCAGTTGATACAATGAACTTTTATTATCATACTTCCCATTTCTTTTCTTTGATATCACAACCATATCAATATCGGAACCAGGTAAATATAAGTCAGTCGCATATGATCCAAAACATTTCAATTCAGCATCAGGCCACATCGATTCAATATGTTTTTTTAATCGACTAACTGTTTCATTACGTGATTTGATTTCTTCAATAGATGGTGATATGTATTTGACAAAATCTTTCATTTCAATAGTTAACCAATCTGATATTTCAATTTGTTTAGAATGATCACTATTTCGTATCCATGGATATTTTGAATTAATTTCACCAATTTTATATTTCGTTGATGTAGAATGATAAGTTCCTTCATCGTTGCTCATATATTCATTATCACTTCCAGATAACCCATACTCATCAGATTGTTCAGTTTCTGATGATGAAGTTATATCAAATCCTATATAGTCATCGTTATCCTTTAAAGAATTGTGAATATATTCTATTTCTGGTTTATTAATAACTTCATTATCCGGACCTGAATCTGAATCAACCAAAACTATATCATCATTTACAAGATTGATTTCTACTCCTTCATTAGTGGGATTTGGAGTTCCAGATTCATTACCTTCTTCATTTCCATTATCCTGCTCACTTTCACTTACACTTTCATCATCATCATCATCGTCTTCTTCTTCTTCATCCTCATCCTCATCTTCTCCACGAGTATTTGATGCATCTGATAATTCAAAAACTTCATCATCAGGATCATCACTCATTTCATTGACATTGTTAAAATTAGAAAATGAATTTTGTTTCTTTATGTTAATAGTTTGATCAACAACCTTACCATTTAATTTATCTTTTAATAATTTTTCTCTTTCTTTTCTTGCTTTAATACTTCTTGCCTTTTTACCATTAAACCGTGGTACTAAATCTTTTGATCTTGATTTATTCAATGGCTTGACTTTTTGTTTCTTTGCCTTTCGTGTAGACTTTGGGTCTATTAGTATCTTATTCGGTTTATTCGACTTTTTCATAGTATTTATCGTTAGTTTTCTTTCAATACTAAGTTCAATTTTGTTATTTGTTGAAGCTGAAAATTATTTGAAAGACACCCGTGAACCGCGCGATGCCTTTTGCCACTCAACTAAACTTCAACTACTATTAGTAGTATTAGTATTATTACTTATAACTACAATTGAACAACTATCAATACAATGGCTGATAGATACTCTTTCTCTCTTACCACCTTCTCTCCCACCGGGAAATTAAAGCAAATCGAGCATGCTTTGGCGGCAGTGAAGCAAGGTGTGACGTCCTTGGGTATAAAAGCTACAAACGGTATAGTCCTTGCAACTGAGAAGAAGTCATCATCAGTTTTAATTAATCCTGAATTTATTGAAAAAACAGTTAAATTAACATCGGATATCGGTATGACGTATTCAGGAATGGGACCTGATTTTAGAGTTTTAACTGATAAATCAAGAAAAGTTGCTCATACTCATTATAAACGTATTTACAATGAAAATCCTCCAACTAAGATTTTAGTCACTGATATTGCAAAGATAATGCAAGAGGCAACTCAATCCGCCGGTGTTAGACCGTATGGAGTTTCATTGTTAATCGGTGGTTATGATGAAAATAATGGATTCATGTTATATCAAGTTGATCCTTCAGGTTCTTATTATCCTTGGAAGGCTACTGCTATTGGTAAAGGTTCTAATGCTGCAAAGACATTTTTAGAAAAAAGATGGAACGAAGAATTGGAATTAGAAGATGCCATACATATTTCCTTGTTGACTTTAAAAGAATCAATTGAAGGTGACATGAATGGTGATACTATTGAGATTTGTGTGATTGGATCTGAAAATGATGATCTGTTAGGATTTGAAGGAGCAGAAGGTGTTCGTGGACCTCGATTCAAGAAGTTGAGTCCACAGGAAATCAACGATAGATTGGATGCCTTGTAATCCACTGTACTTAATATCTAGATAGTCTAATATAGTAGTAATTGGATTCGATACATCAAGTTAAATAAATAAAATAAAATGAAAAACGTGCGGATTTTAAATCGAGTCGAATATCTTGATAATTTTGCTGTTTTATCATCGACAACAACGAAGTTCATTCCTAGATTATCCCGGAAAATGGCAGGCCAATTAGCTCATGAGTTCAATGAACCAGTTACTTTAGCAATCATTGGTGGTACAGGTTTATACAAACTAGACTCTTTAAAGCCGGTTGCTAAGTTAACTGTGTCTACACCTTGGGGTTATCCATCCTCACCAATTACAATTTCACGTACTTCAACTGGATTCCCAGTTGCATTTTTAGCAAGACATGGTATAGCTCATGATTACTTACCATCTGATGTCCCAAGTCAAGCAAATATTGCAGCATTGAAAAAATTAGGTGTTAAAGCAATTATTGCATTTAGTGCAGTTGGTTCATTACAACAACATATTAAACCTCGTGATTTTGTTGTTCCAAATCAAGTTATTGACAGAACAAAAGGTATTAGAAAATCAACTTTTTTTGAAAAAGGTTTTGTTGCACATGCTGGATTTGGTGAACCATTTGATTTGAAGTTAAATAAATTAATTGTTGATTCATGTTCTAATGGAGTTTTAGTTGGTTCAGATGACATTAAGCTACATTCAAGACAATCTGAAGGTGACGATGTTACTTTGATTTGTATGGAGGGTCCTGCCTTTTCAACAAGAGCTGAATCAAGGTTATATAGATCTTGGGGTGGTTCTGTTATTAATATGTCATGTGTGCCTGAATCAAAATTAGCAAGAGAAGCTGAAATATCTTACCAGATGATTTGTATGTCAACAGATTATGATGCTTGGAATGAATCTGAAGAGCCAGTCACTGTTGAAACTGTTGTTGGTAATTTAACTGCAAATTCCAAAAACGCTCATATTGTTGCTGAAAAAGTTATTGAAGTTTTAGAACCAAAATTGAAATCTGGTGAAATAGGTAATGATTTACAACATTCAATGAAATTTTCAGTTAGTACTAAACAAGGTTCAAGAGATCAACAGTTATTGAATAAAATGCATTATTTATTCCCTGGTTACTGGTCATTAGAAAATGAGGATTATAGAGATGTTTAGATATATTATATTATAGAATATATAGAATTACTTAATATTTCTTTTATATTTTTTTCTCTTTACTTTTTACCGAAATTACTATTTTCTTATAAACAAAGTCCATCCGATTAAATCAAATTAAATCAAACCTACCTAAATACCTCACCTCACCTAATCCTGAATAAAGTACTCTAACTGAAGGACCAACAATAATCATCCCAATCCAATTATTATCAACATAAACACTTAAACTGAAGCCATCCAAACCAATAAACTTTCCATATGATCGGTTAATATCATCACCACCACCACCACCACCACCAATAATAACGGAACCCTTATCAGCTAATAATCCATTCAAATATTCAATAGTTCGAATATATATAGCTCTTCTATTATCTTTAAAACCACCATCTGTTTCATCAATTCCATAATATTTATAATAATACCCAGCAATACGACCAAAATCCGTATTTGTTAAATTATTATTCGAAAATAAATTTGAACGTTCATACCAATCTTGTACAAATTGAATAATTTGATCAGGGTTATATGTAATGGTTTGATGAATATATGGGATCGTTAATTCTTGATTTGATGTTGTTAGGTAATTCCCTTGTTGATTAGTTAGGACTGTTGAAGGATTAGCTAATGTTTGGTAAAGTAGTGTGAGGCAGATGTTTCGTTTGAATGAAGGTTTTGTTCCTAAGATAAAGTCGATGATGTAAAGGATTGGGATTGGGATGAAGAATATTATGAGTTGTAGTAACAGTTGGATCATTCTATGTTTTAAAAATAAGATGATGATTTAGTTTACAGAAGTGCAATAGATGGGAAATTAAAAGTAAAGTAAAGAAAAGTGTGATAAAAGATAGTCTACAATTCAGCATGCCTTGAATCATTTAAACGGCACTAGAATTTTTTCATATCTATATCACCAGTTACTGATTTTTAAACATCAATTAATTCATCTCTAGTAATAACACTTAAAGTAATGACCTCTAGATAATGAAAAAAAAAAACGATTACTAAAATTAACAGGCAATCAAAAACACAATTCTAGCTAACTTTCTTCTTTTAGTTTTCCCATTCGATCTCCCTAAGTAATCTACAGTTTTTATCTTCGTTAATTTTCGTGAAGCTAGATTATAATGATTGGTTAGAGTTGTAGCTTTCGAATAGAAATTGTTACTTGAAGCTTAAAACTATAGTAACTATTGGATGATGGTGAACCGTATAAAGCTTGAGGCTACAGCTAAGTACTGGTAACAGTCTGATTAGACAGCCCACTGGTGTTTAGGGAAGATTGTCCAGGATTACGGCGATATTTTACAACTATTGGAGGAGGAGAAATGTGACAAACAACAATAATGAGTATTAACGACAGAGGGCTCGTTCGCAAACTTTCTAACTACAACTACTTTCTTCTCAAACCAGCCAACAGCAAAATGGGAATGCCTTCAGCTCCTGCTCCTGCTCCTGTCACTACTCCTGGCTCTTCATTTATGTCTCAGGATGACACCTTTCATCATGCCAGACGCAGAATATCCTCCGCTGTTTCCCAACCGTCGTCTGCTCAACTATTGCGTAATGTCAATGAAACATCTCTAATTTCATCTTCCCAACAACAACATCAACAACAACAACAACAGCTTAATGCATCCCATATAATTGCGAACCAATCTGCTTATATCCCTTCAATGAACAATATATCAACATATACCCCTATTAAACCATTAGTTGATTCCCCTTTTAAATCGACTGCAAATCAAAAAATTAGTTCCACTCCTTTAACGTTTAATAATGGTAAAGAAACTTCATTTTCAAGTTCGACAAATTTTAGTTCATCTTTATTAAAAGATAAAGTGAGGCAACAAATGAATATAAATGAATCAAAATATTTCACTCCAAAAACTTCAACAATCAAATTATCACCGTCAATTCATCAATCATCAATTTTCAATTCCAGAAGAACTGAGATTCCTTCACTATCAGTTAATCAATCAAATACCCCGTTGCCAATTAGATCAACTATACAGTACCATTCGGCTAATGATTTAGAAAGTCCATATGTTGAAATAGCACTTAAAAGAGTTATAAATAAAAATGAACAATTAAGAAAACTATTAATTAATATATTTATAATATTAATTTATAAATTTTTAAAAGCATTAATTTTATTAATTCTTGCGAATTTAAAATTATATAAAGTTGAAATTCCAATTTTTTTAAATTCAATTAATTTCAATTATTTTAATTATTTTACTTACTTAATATTAGGATTTAATATAATTTCTGTTATAATTCAATTAATTAAACCTCAAGATGATTGTTTAGATTTACCATTAAATGATTCGCAAAGAAAATTATTAGGATTATCAGTAATTAATGAAAAATCAAATCAAGAAGAAGAAGAACAAGATTTATTTTTAAACCCAAAAACGAATCAAAATCTATCAAAATTGTCATCTTCTTTAGATAAACAAACTATAGTAAAACCTACAACAGAACCAATTAGATTGTCGGATACATCAATGAGATCGGTGAAACAAACAACGGATTTATCAACAATGGATATATCAAGTTCATTTGCAGGAATGAAATTAAATCAATTATTGTCAAATGGTCAATCGAATTCTCAATCATTTAGCTCACCAATTAATAAACCTAATTATTCAACCATGTTTAATGCACCACCAACAACAACAACCACATCCTCATCATCCTCATCGGCTGTTGCTCCAAGTAATTGGATAAGTTCATTAAATTCATTAAATAAACCTTCATCACCTGAAAAAATTAAAGAAAGACTAATTCAATCAAGACAACAAAGTCCAAATATTACTAATACGACAAATCTAGAAAATATTTTCAATGGTAATAGTAGAATAAAAAATCCAAGTTCAAAGTTTTTATATGATGAGAGTAGATATGATAATAATAGTGATTTATCCTTCCGTTACTGAAGAATGACTTTTTTTTATAAAATGAATAGAAATCGATGTGTTTTATTGTAAATATATAGAATTAAAATTAAGTTATATTTATGTATATAAGTTTTATTATACATGTACGAATAAAATAGAAATAAATATTGAACTCCATTTCTTTTTTTTTTTTTTTTTTTTTCGAATTATTATATTTCCTTCAACTAGTTAATTTATTTCTTTCATTAAAATCTCTGGCATCCATTTCAGCTAAAATATTACAAGCATTAATCAATTGAATAACATTCATGAATTGTTTAAAAGCCCAAACCGGAGCACTCAAATAAACCAACAATTTTGGGAAGCTGATATTGATCAATGGTAATTGAACAAATTTATAATAATCTAAATAAAGAGCCATATAAAATAATTCATTTAATGCACAAACAAAAAATAAAACAACTCTATTTTCATAATATAATCTTAATAAAACATTTGTATCTTTATCTAATTTCTTATGACTTGTTGAACCGGATGAAATTGTAGCATACATATGAACATAATGACTAGCTAAATCCAATGAAATCAAGATTTGCCAAATTATAAAATAAGTTGGATAAATAACTCCAAGATAGACAATCAATGAAGAAGTTGAACATCTATCGGTAACCATATCTAAAACAGCACCGAACCTTGTTGATTGATTGAATCTTCTTGCAGCATATCCATCGAATGCATCCAATAAACATGAAACTGAATATAAACAAATCATTGTAAACTTTGGATGCTTTTGCATTGTAAAAAATGATCCAATTAAGGTTATCACTCGTAAAAATCCAATTTGATTAGGAATAAATGTATATATTTTATTAAATTTTATAGGTTTCATTGCTTTATCTTGATAAACTGTTAACATTGTAATTTTGGATGGCGTTGAATATTATGTTTGTGTATGTAACTTCCTTCCTTTTCCTTTTCCTTTTTTTTTTTTTTAAAAAAAAACTTTTTTTTGTCTTTTATTCAGAGAAGATAGAAATATAGATTACAATTAGATGAATATATGGAAAAACTAAATGGATGGATTAAGATGGGATTGGAATGGATATAAATATTTGATCCAGTGATAATTTAGAATACGCTGTATAAAAGATATTACTTAAGATCAGCTGAGTCTAACAAAAAATAATGGCAGAAATCGCTTAGAAGGCGCAGCAGTGGCGGGTGTGTGGCGCATTATTTTTATTTATTTTCAGCTATTTCCGGTTCCGGATTCCTGAATTTAGAGTCCGAAATATTAAATATTAAATTATATAAATATCACGTGACGTTTTTTTTTTCTGGTTGCGGAGTTAAGCCGGCGCTAGCTGAAGTAAACGGCTTATCTAATTAATTTGTTTTGGTTTTTTTTTGGTCTTCAACTGAATTGCTTTTCCAATTTCTAGAATACCAATCTTTTTGTGAACATTAGACCAATGCAGAACTCTCTTCCTGCTTCGGAATTCATTCATCTGATGAACTCTCAGCAGTTTTATTCTTCACAGCTGGTACACGAACAACAACATGAACAGCATCATCAACAACAACAACAACAATTAAATCATCTACAACAACTCCCATCGGATCAACAAATTCCCACTCCTTCAGTGTCGACACCTTCGGATCAAATAAATACTGTTCATTCAACTCCAGTCAGTTCGAATGCTTTTGCCTTAGAAAATAAAATCCCAAAATTACCCTCTCAATATCAATATCAATACACTAACCCCCCCTTTCAGCAAACTCAATTGCAACAAGGTCAAAAATCTATTCCAAGATTAAAACCAACTAACTTTAATGATACAACTAGTCAACAAGTTTATACCTCTTTAAATAATGATCTTTTTTACCTTAATTCAAATATTATAAACGATAAACACTCAGAATTAAATGGTTATAAATCAATTACCCCTCCTCCAAATATTTCTGAATCTGATCCTAATGATAGTACTACACCTTCAATGAAAGGGTCTATCTATCCGCAATCACATCCACTTAAACAACAGACAAATGACACATCAAACCTAATCCCTTTATATGATCCAAATATTAATATAAATAGATATAAACATATTAGATCTGATGGTATAGCGGTTAATTTAAAATGTCCATTATGTCATTCAATCAAGTTTCCAACAGTTGATGAATTTATAAATCATTTAGTTAATATTGAACAAATTGAATTATTTCAATCTAATGATGAAGAAATTTCAGTTAGAGCAAATCAAGATTTAATATTAATTGAATTTGGTTCAATTTTAGATTTTAAATTGCAATCATTCGATTCACAAAATTTAATAAATTATATGATTGAAAATAATATCAATTTTGAACAAAATTTGGGTGATTCAACTTGGGAAAGCCAAAAATATCCATTAATGAATGAATATTTAACAGACGATGACGAGGAGGAGGACGATGTAGATCACAACCAAGAAATTGATCAACGAATTGACGAACAAAATAACCACGACAAATTTAAACATTTAAGAACTAAATTAAAAGGCAAAGAAGAACTAACTAGTTTGCTTGATGAATTTTCAAATGTTCCAAAACAACAATTTGAGGTTTTAAATCAACGATTAAATTTATCTAGATTGTCATCTCAATATGAATATAATGATGATCCATCTAATACTCAAAACTATGATTATCAACAATATCAAGGTTTACAAATACAATATACTGAAACTGAACCACCACAACAGCAAGTAGTCATTGATAATAATCCAGACTATGATACACATCTTGATGATAATTTAGAATTAGAAGGATTACCTTTTGATGATCAGTCTTATACAATATAGTCTTAGATAGCTATATTTTTTTTTTATTTTTTTTTTTACCTTTCTATTTAGAGTTATCTTTGTTAGTGTTATTTTTATTATTCCTAATTTTCTTTTTTTTTTTTTTTTTGTTACTTCTGTTTCTTTCTCCATATTGTCTTCTTGAATAATGCTTTTTGTTTTGATTTCTACTTTTCTTGAACTTTTTAAATGCTTTCAATACACTTTGCTGTGAATTTTTATCTTATTTTACTTTCGCAATTTTTTTTCTTTTCCTGTATTTTTCCATATTTTCTCTTTGCTTTTCTTTTTTTAAAAATAGCTTATGATAAAACATTCGAATTATTTTTTTTTCTTCTTTTTGGTTAATATTTTTTTTTTTTTCATTGCTTTTAATTTTTTTTTTCATTTTTTCGCCTGTCTTTCGTACTTTATTACTGTTATAATCTAAAACTTTGATTAATCTTGTGACTGTTTAAAAATTTCCCGGAAAAGAGTGATAGATGTTCAAAATGTATTACAACAAATAGAAAATTTAAAAGAATAGTTATAATAGTTATTAAAAAAACCGAATTAAATACTAAAATACAAAGAATACAAAACTACAACAAATTTAGTAAAAGTTCAGAGAACAACATTTGAATGTCTACTTGGTAGAGTATACTTCATGAAAGCTCTCTGTAAAGATTTCTTAATACTAATTTTTTGTGAACCAACAAAACTATCAACGATAACTTTAATTGCTCTATCTAAATCATAACTTGATACAAATTGACTTAATCTCATTTTAGCAAAACTTTCAGCAATTCTTAAAATTGATTCTAAATGTCTAACAGTAATTGGAAAGGAACCTGTTTTATTTGATTCACGTCTAAGATCAGCATAAACTCTTGAAACTTTATCCATATCCATTTGATTTAATTTTGGTTGAATACGACTTTTAGCATAATAAATGTATTTCATTAATAAATTTTGTGGAATTGGTGATATTTCTGATTCTTTTAATTGTTTTAATCTTCTTGTTTTATTAACTTTATCATTAATATCACCACCTTCATCAATCGAAATTCCGCTATCAGTTTCGCCACTAGTATTATCGGTTAATGGATGAGATCTCATATGTGAATCAATAACGAATCCAGCTAATCTTTCATCAGATTCAGGGTTAACTAAATCTCTAACAACGCACAAGATATCAAATCTAGATAAAATTGGTTCAGTTAAATTAACATTTTGTTGTAAATTTAATGTTGAATTATATTTTCCACCGATTGGATTAGCAGCTGCAATAATTGAACATCTTGCTTGTAATGTTGTAACAATACCAGCTTTCGAAATTGAAATTGATTGTTGTTCCATTGCTTCATGAATTGATGTACGATCTTGATCATTCATCTTATCAAATTCGTCAATTAAACAAACCCCTTTATCTGCTAAAACTAGGGCACCACCTTCTAATGTCCATTCTTTCGTTATAGTATCTTTACGAACTGAAGCAGTTAACCCAACTGCTGATGCTCCTTGACCTGTTGCAAAAATTGCTCTATTTGCTGTTTTTTCAACATATTTTAAAAATTGAGATTTGGCTGTACCCGGATCACCTAATAATAATACATTAATATCACCTCTAATTGAATGTTTCCCATTAATATCTTTTGGAACACCACTAAATAATGAACAAGCAATCGCTGTTTTAATATCTTTATGTCCATATATTGAAGGAGCAATGGATGATATTATTTTATTAATTATATTTTTATCTTTTGATAATTTTTTAAATTCCTTTTCTTCAGATTCTGTATATTGAAACATTGAAACTATTGATGTAGTATTCATATTTTCAGAAGAATTTGATGATGATGATGATGACGTTGAGTTTATTGAATTTGTACCATTTAATTGTTTAATTGAATTTGCTTCAATAACAGTTGCAAAGATTGGGAAACCATTCTTTGCATTAAGTGTTCCATCATATGAATTTTTATATATACCAATTATATCAACTTCTTCACCTGGTTTAACAGAATCAACTAGATCCCATAATAAAATCACTTCTTTATGTCTCGGTAATCTACCCGCAGTAACGGAATTTGGAGATTCTTGAATTGTTAGTCTTTGATAATTTCTATATAAAGTCTTTTCAGAATTTAATTTAAATGGACCATGTGATTGACAGTTAGTACAGTAACTTATTTTAATTTCTTTATTTGAATCTTGGAAGTATGGTCCTAAAATTTGTCCACATTTTAAACAATCAAATTTGACATATTTTAATTGTGGGAAAACATTTGTTCTTCTTGTAACGACCCCTGTTATTCTAATCAATGAATTTAAATTTGATTCTCTTAATTCTCTTAAATTATTGATAGTTGGGAAATTTAATATTCTAATGTGAACTTCAGAATGAATTTGTTGATAGTTTGGATAATGTAATTCAATAACTTCCATTGAAACTATATCGAAAATCTTTAAAATTTCTTCAGGGCATGTTGTTAAAAATAATGCTAAGATTGCCTTTGAATTTAATAAATGATTATAATCAACTTCTAATGATTCACTATTTTGTTCACCTAAAGTTCTGACCCTACTACCATAGACAGAATGACCTTCATTATCGGTATATTCTAAAAGAAAATTTTTAAATTGAATTGCAATTGATCTTGTTACATTTGGCATTATGATCCATTCTAAAATTGATGGTGCTTTAACTAAGGCTAAATCTTCTAAAGATAATTCTTCATTAGTTGGATCAATATCATCAACATCAAAGTTATCATCAAATTCATCGTATCTATGTCTTCTTCTTCTTGTTTGAAATGGTAAATTAAATTCATTTCTTTTAATATCACTCATTTCTTCATCTTGATTTTCATCTAAATCTAGATTTTTAGCATTTGATCTTAATGCGTCCCTTGTATTTAATAAATTATCAACTTTTTTACGATCCATTTGATTCATTTCCTCAAATTCATTTTCATCATCAATATCCTCATCATCATATCTATCTTCATTTGAATTAATTTTATAATCTCTGAACATATCATCATCAATTAAATCAACTCCATTTTCTTCTTCTAATCTTTCTTGTCTTTCATCCTCATCATTAACTAATATTAAATCTTCATTATTTTCATCATCTAAGTCATCAACATCCTTTTCGGTTTCTGGAAATGGATTTAAAATTGGTGATGAAGGTAAATCATTACCTAAATTTGGTGAAGATGGCATGGATGATGGTAAATTATTATCATTTGAAGTGTGATTGATTTGTCTCTTTTTAGGAGATCTATCTTCAGGATTAGGTGATGACATTATTTATTGAAAAAAAGAAGGATTCAAAAAAAAAAAAAAAAGGTAAATAACTTTTTCAAAAGTTGATGATTAAAGATGAAATCTTTTGACGTGTTTCAAAAATATTCAATTAATCCAGATTGGGTAATTTTCTAAATTTGAAAGAAATGATTCGACGCGTCGATCGACTTGTAAGGTCGACGCGTCGTTTTTAACGTAATTTTCAATTTCTTAAAAGACAAAGAGCTCAAACTTGTACTTACAACAGAGACTTTCTAATTATACTATTCTTCGAAATGTTTTCAATTTACTCTTTTGTTTTACTTTTACTATACAATTAGCACTTGCATTTTTTTTTTTTATTTATTTAATTTATTTATTTATTTAACTCCCAATTTTTATAGGTGGTTTATCAACTGATATGTCTGCATATCCTTCGAAGGCCTTGTCCGGAGGATCAACCTCTTCAAATATCGGATGTTCACAATTCGATTTAGAATCTGCTCAAGGTTCATTAGGACGAAAAAAGTCTCTGTTTAGAGCTGAAAGATCAAAAAGAAATTCAGCTTCAACGTTTGGACCTTCTTCCAGTACACAAAGATCAAAATCAAAACTTTCACAAACTTTTCAAAGTTCTCCTGATAGACTATCTTTTAATTCTTCGTTAGCCAATAATGATAGTACAACTTCTATACTACTAAATGACTTAAATAGTGGAATTAATTATGATGATCCAAATAAAATTTATGAACCAATTCCAAAACAGTTAAAATCAGTAGCAGAATTAAGAAGTTTACCCATAGATGAAGAGGATGAAGAATACGATCAATCTAATTCTGGAAAATTAAATGAAAAATCACCCTTAAATACTAGAACTTATACTTCGTTACCCCCAAAGAGAACTGATTTAGAACAAGATCATAAAGGTTTCCCGTATTGGAAAGTATTTTGTTATGCTGTTACATTTTGGGCACCTCCTCCATTTTTACGACTAATTGGTTTGGATTCTCATGCAAGACAATATGCCTGGAGAGAAAAAATTGGTTTAATATCAATTATCTTAGTTTTTGGTGTAATCATGGCATTTTTAACTTTCGGTTTTACTAGAACTACTTGTGTTAATCAATCTATAAGACTAAAAGCTGATGACATTACTTCAAGTATTTTGATTATTAATGGTAGAGCTTATGATTTATCTTCTTCTTCTCACCCTGCTGCTGATGGAATTGATTCTGGTACTAATATTTTATATCCTCCAATTAATGCTGGTGGTAAAGATGCTTCCTTATTATTTCAAAATGTTAATGGTAATTGTAAAGGTTTAATTACTCCAAAATTAAATTGTTCAATTCCTCATGATGGTGAAAGTATTGCTTGGTATATGCCATGTAAAATTAAAGATTTATGGGGGTCGACTTCACCAAACTTTACAACTGAATATTATAACGGTTATGCATGTCATACTTCTTCGAAGGCAAGAAAGTCATATTATTCTTTGAAAAAAGCTGGTGATCTATATTTTAATTGGGATTCAATTTTAAATTCTTCCAGAAGCTTGGTTGTTTACAATGGTCATGTTTTGGATTTAGATTTATTAGATTGGTTAGAAACTGAAGATTTAAATTATCCTAAATTATTTGATGATTTAAAGGATTCTTCATATAGAGGTTTTGATATTTCATTATTATTAACTACACCATATGAGAAGCAGATTGGTAGGTGTTTAGTAGAAACAATTAAAGTTGGTGTAGTTGATGCTTCAACAATTGGTTGTATTGCTGCTAGTATTGTTTTATATTCTTCATTAGTTTTTGTTTTATTACTTGTTTTTGCAAAATTTTTTGTTGCATGCTATTTTAAATGGATTGTTTGTCCAAAACAAGGTGCATCTTATATTCCGATTAAAGAAATGAATGAAAGAAATAAAAAAATTGATGAATGGGTTGATGATTCAAATAATCAAGTTGATTTACCAATTGTTCCACATCAACGTAGAGCGGATTATCATTCAAAATCAAACAGACGTAAAGGTATTAGATTAACTTGGGAAGCTGGAAATATTCCTGATTACGTTGGTAATAATGAAGAATTTGGACCAAAAGATTTAAATTCATATAGTTCCCCGTATATTACAATGACAATAGAAGCGTATAAAATGGCTAAAGGAAACAATAATAATGGTAATTTTGATACAATAAGATCAAATTCAAAAATTTTAGGATCTTCTCAATCATTATTATATCCTGGTAGATCACCAATTAATTTAGATTATAATGGGAACCCATTTAATGAATTAGAAGAAGAAATCCAAACCTTGAATCCAGATTTAATTTCAAATGAAGCTATTCAACAACCACCTGTTAATTGGGAACCGTTCAATTACCCTCTAATTCATACGATGTGTTTAGTTACATGTTATTCGGAAGATGAGGAAGGTATTAGAACAACAATGAATTCTATTGCAACAACTGAATATCCAAATTCACATAAATTAATTGTTGTTATATGTGATGGATTGATTACAGGTGCTGGTAATGATAAATCAACTCCAGATATTTGTTTAGATTTAATTACTGATTTTGTGACTCCACCTGAAGAAGTTCAACCATATTCATATGTTTCAGTGGCACAAGGATCGAAAAGACATAATATGGCAAAAGTTTATTCAGGGTTTTATAAATATAATGAAACAGTACCACAAGAACAACAACAAAAGACACCTGTATTACTAATTATTAAATGTGGAACGCCTGCAGAAGTGACAAGTTCAAAACCTGGTAATAGAGGTAAAAGAGATTCCCAAATTATTTTAATGAGTTTTTTACAAAGCATTACGTATAATGAAAGAATGTCAGAATTACAATTTGAAATGATGAAGTCAATTTGGCAAGTTACTGGTATCATGGCAACATTCTATGAAACAGTTTTAATGGTTGATGCAGATACATTAGTCTATCCGGATTGTTTAACGCATATGATAGCAGAAATGGTTAAGTATCCAGAAATTATGGGATTATGTGGAGAAACCAAAATTGCTAATAAAAAAGAATCATGGGTTACTGCAATTCAAGTTTTTGAATATTATATTTCTCATCATCAAGCAAAATCATTTGAATCAGTTTTTGGATCAGTCACATGTTTGCCTGGATGTTTTAGCATGTATAGAATTAAATCACCAAAAAGTTTTAATACTTGGGTACCAATTTTATCAAATTCAGATATTGTTGAAAAATACTCTGAAAATGTTTTAGATTCATTACATAAAAAGAATTTATTATTATTAGGAGAAGATAGATATCTATCATCCTTAATGTTAAGAGCCTTTCCAACGAGAAAACAAATCTTTGTGCCAAAAGCAGCTTGTAAAACATTAGTTCCAAACAAATTTAAAATTTTATTATCACAGCGTCGTCGTTGGATTAATTCAACAGTTCATAATTTAATGGAATTAGTATTGGTTAAAGATTTATGTGGAGCATTTTGTTTTTCAATGCAATTTTTGATTGGAATCGATTTAATTGGTACATTGGTTTTACCAGCATCATTAACATTTACGATTTATATAATTATATCGGCAATTGTTGAAAAGCCAACACCAGTTATGTCATTAGTATTAATGGGAATTATATTCGGGTTACCTGCTGTTTTAATTATAGTTACGGTCTCTTCTTTAAGTTATATAATTTGGATGATAATCTATTTATTTGCATTACCAATTTGGAATTTGATATTACCAGCATATGCATTTTGGAAATTTGATGATTTCAGTTGGGGAGATACAAGAAAGACAGAAGGAGAATTAAAAGGTGGTGGTCATGGGGACATCGATGGAGAATTTGATGGATCAAAGATTATTCATATGACATGGAGAGAATATGAAGCTGAAAGATCAGGAATTGGTAATAATAAAAGATTTACAATTCCAACAGTTTATAATCCAGGTATATACAATGATACTTATACGGCGTTTGGCTGTGATGATAAGATTGAATTAGTTGATATGAGCAACAGCAAAGCGTAGCGAACATGCATAGAACTTAACTTTCAATAACTATAAATAGTAGATATCCGTATTTCTTCCATTGAAGGATCATATCTAAAAAGCCTCTTTGATTGTAGACATATAATGCACATTACATCGTACATCAAAGACGCGTAGAGAGAAAAAAAAAAAAAAGTCGCGTCGGTTCGTTTCAGGGGCGCGGTCGATCGACGCGCAAAAGGGGATTGTAAAAAAGGGGAACACATCAAAGGGAAAGATGATGACTTAAGTGTTTTTCCTTTTTAACTGTTTATTTCACTACACTCCAACTACACCTGTTTAAAACATAAGACTTTACTTGTTGAATTTAATAGCCATAGTAGTGGTGATTATACGATACCGTTACATTTCTTTTAATTCATTCTCATTCCTATCTATAATTTCTTATACATTTGAATATTAATTACTTGATATTGTTTCAGATTATAGATATTTATCAATATATATATATATATTTACTATACAAAGATTATTACATCTAGTCATTTAAACATATAACGTATAACCTTTCGCCACCAATAAAACCATCACCATTTTACAGGCATCTTATTTAACATTATTTATTGATGATGGCATCACCACAGAGACAAGATTTAACATCACTTTTATCTTCAAAAAAAAGGAAGCAGTATACGAAAAATGATTTAGGTATTGACATTGATCACAAAGATTTTCAAATTAATATGAATTCAATGGAATTTTTAAGAAAAGACAATAATAATAATAATAATAATAATAGTAATCATTTTGAAATACATAATAAAAATTTAGATGATTTATTATCCAATTCTTCCTCATCAAAGGCAAGTTCAACGATAATAGATTCATCATTTAAAGAGGATGCAAGAACTTTTACAAAGAATATTACTAGTATGAATTTAGAAACGATGGATTTTAATGGAATACTTGGAAATAATAATAATAATAATAATAATAATAATAATAATAATAATAATAATAATAAT
>JAJLSH010000190.1:9133-95774 GCA_030567475.1 Ambrosiozyma angophorae | reverse complement strand
AATAATAATAATAATAATAATAATAATAATAATAATAATAATAATAATAATAATCGAAATTCTTCACCGGAATCAACAAATCCAATTGATTCATTATCGAATAATTCAAATAATCAGCCTTTTATAAATTTAGCTGAAAATGATGATTTTTATGATGATGATTGTTTTGATGATGACAAATTAAATGATTATTTGAGTGGTATGTTACCTTCACCTCCATCTTCACCTCCAAGAGAATTAGATCCATCTAAACTATATGCACTTTATGATTTTAGTGGGCCTGATCCATCACATCTAGAATTATCAAAAGACTCTTCTGTTGAATTAATTAATGATTCAGATTCTTACTGGTGGTTAGTTAAAAGATTAAACGACAATACAGTTGGATTTGCCCCTGCTGAAATTTTAGAAACATATGGTGAAAGATTAGCAAGATTAAATTGTTGGAAAAATGAAGTTATTGAAAGAAATGATGAAGAATTAACAAATACATATCTATCCAGTGATGATTTAAAAGAATTTCAAACTAATTCAAAAAATCAATATTTTAAATTAAATAAAAGTAATAATACGTATTCTTCAATTGAATTAAATACTTCATTAGATAGTTCAAGTGATGTTTCTGGATTAGAAAGAAAATCTTCCTTAAAAAGATCAAAATCAGCAATTAAAAAATGTGTTGCTTTCGTACCCGAACTATCTAATTTACATGATATAAATGAAGAAGAAATAAAATCAGATGCATTATTAAAGGCTAACTTTGAAAAAAATGATCATATACCTTTATCAATCAATAAATCAAGAGTGAGTAATTCGAATTTTATGATTCATAATTTAGATGAATACGATGAATCGAACTCAGATATTATAAAAGAATCAAAAGTACAACAAGAACAAGATTTCATGAGCTTAAATAATGGCAGTATTACGGATACAGATTCTGTTAAAACTCCAAATAGTTTTGAAAATAATGAAGGGAAATTTGGTAAACCATTTGCAAATTTTATGGCAACAAATGATTCAATCGGAACGTATTCTCCATCTACATCGGAAGATTTGGATGATGAAGATTTGGATGAAGATGATCCTGTTGATTCTGTTCATGGTGTTTCTAGACTTGGACCACAATTTCAAACAATGAGTTTTGGTCAAAGTAGAGCTAGATTCTTGAAACATAAATCTTCAAATATTAGTTTACATATGAATTCATCAGATAATAATGAAGATACTACATTTGAGGAAAATATTGATAATGATATTGGTTCAACAACTTTAATATCAGGTACAAGTACCGTAGTGGTACCACAACCAAAACAAAAAGAAGTTGCAAATGATGAAAATACTATAAAGAATGTAATTTCATCGGATGATGATTCAAATCAAATATTTGGAAAACCAAAAATTCCATATAGTGGAGTATCAAGCAGTAAAAGACTTACTGTTAATTCTACTAGTGATAGTTTACAAGTTTTAAATGATTTGTTGGCAACAGAATCAGATTTTGATGAAAGTTTAAATAGTTCAGTTAGTGAACATTTTATTGATGCAAAAGAATCAAATTCAAAAAGTTCTTCAATTGATATATTAAATAGAAAAAATTCAAAAGATATGTTAAGTAAAAAAACTTCCAAAGATCTGTTGAGTAGAAATAATTCATTAGATATTTTAAGTAAGAAAAGTTCTTTGGATACCTTAAATAGAAAAGGTTCAAGTGATATGTTAAATGAAAAATCAAGTTCGGATACTTCAAATAAAAAAAGTTCTTTCGATTATATTTTAAGCAAAAAAAGTTCATTTGATATATTGAATAGAAAATCATCAAATGATAAATTGGGTAGAAAAAGTTCTTTTGATAAATTAACTGATATGTTATCAAGAAGATCATCAAGTGATAGATTATCAAGAAAATCGTCAACTGACTTATTATCCAGGAAGTCATCAAACGATTTATTATCAAGAAAATCATCCACTGACTTATTATCTAGAAAATCATCAAACGATTTATTATCGGGAAAATCATCATCAATCTATAATATTAAACACGATACACACACTAAAACGATAACTAAATCATTAAATGATGGACAAGGAGGAAGTGATACATCGACAGATTCTGCACTATCAACAAGCTCTTTGTCGACATCTACAACGACAGCAATAACATCACCACCGTTTTCAAAAGGTTCTCAAACAGCAACCTCAAGTACACAGCAAAATAGTTCTGATCAGTTGAATTCCTCTTTTACATCAAATGGATCATGCACATATATCGGATCTGCGGGCTCGGTTGCAACCACAGTGGACTCAAATACTTCTGTTGAGTTATTAAAACATCATACAACAAATTTACAAAAATTTGAACAATTGGATATATCAAAGCAAAGGTCATTACCAAATTCCACACTGAAGAATAGAAGTATAAGTCATCCACCAAAATTAAATGGTTCATCCAATTCTAGCACTTCATCGGCAAGTACAACAGGTTCAACTGATACGATCACCATGCTACGTAGAGGTGATGAGTTAACTTCAAAGTCAAGAATTAAATCTGATTCTCATATAATTGGTGTTGTAGATGTCAATAAATTGCATCCTGTAACCAAACAGGTTTTTAATCCATTATTTGATCAACTTAATGAGCTTGAACAAATGTTAAATAATTACATTTTTGAATAAGTAGCTTTGTTGTGGTTTTTTGAATCTAGTGCATGTATGTCTTTTTACTATGATTGAAGGTCCATGATTTTTGCATGTGTTCTCCTTATAATGTTCTCTTTCTCTTTCTGGCTCTTTCTATATAATTTAAACTGCTTTATTGTATACTTATTTAGTTTTAACAATCGATAAAACTTCTCAAAACATAACTGTTAAGACCTGTCGCTAAAGAATGGAAGACTACTACCACTGTATTTTAAGGAAACCCGGTGGTCGATAATACAGGCCACTCTCGTCAACCCCATCTGTTACCATATTATCATCTGACTCGCTGCTTTTGTTGAAGCGATAAAAAAAAAAAAAAAAATTTAAATTTATTTTATTAACGAACGATAAAAAAAAAAAAAAAATTCAAAAAAAATTTACTTTTACAACTAATAAGAACCATTAAACGACCAATACAAAACATACATATTAAATTTTAAATAGAATTACTTAAAATTAAGCATAGCCAATAAAGGATGAGTTCATGGATACCAAGCACAGAAGCATTAGATCAACTTGTATTCATACTATCAGGAACATTAGCAAGTAATTCAGAGATTCGATTAGAAGCAACAAATGCATTAGAATTAGCTAAAAGTCAGCCTGATTTTGATAATTATTTATTACATATATTGATTCAAGGAGAATTGCTCGAGCCTCAAGTTAGAGCATCTGCTGGATTAATCATGAAAAATGATCTGATCAAATCATGGAGATTAAAATCATCAGATTTAAGACAACATTTATTAAATGATTTACCAAAAGGTTTATTAGATTCGAATAATTTAGTTAGAAATATTGTTGGAAATGTTATAACTACTCTTTTTTCAATTGTTGGGGTTGCAAATTGGCCAACTATTTTACCTAATTTAATGGAATTAGCCACTGGTGCTGCTGGTTCATTGGAATCTCAACAAGGAGCCATGTCAACTTTAGCTAAGATTTGTGAAGATTCATCAAAGTTATTGGATAGAGAATATGATGGTGAAAGACCATTGAACTATATGGTTCCCAAATTTATTGAATTGATGAACTCAAATGATTCAAAAGTTAGAGAACTATCAATAACTTGTATAAATAGATTTTTATTGATTAAAACCCAATCGATTTTGATCCATTTGGATGAATTTATGGAGACTTTGTTTAAATTGGCAACTGATGAATCTCCTGGTGTTAGAACTAAAGTTTGTACAGCATTTTCAAAAATTTTGGATGTTAGAAAGGATAAATTAATGCCTCATATTGATGGTGTTATTAATTATTGTATTCATTCAATGAATGATCGTGATGAGCATGTGGCATTAGAAGCTTGTGAGTTTTTATTAGGTTTAGCTACCAGTGATATACCAATGGAAATCATGTTAAGTAAATTACAATCTATTTTACCCATCTTGTTAGAAAAGATGGTTTACGGTGAAATGGATGTTTTTATGATGGAGAATCAAGATGAGAGAGGTAATGATGATGTTGCTGATAAAGATGAAGATGTTAAACCTCAAATGGCTAAAGGTAAAGAATCTCATAAATTGAAGTCAAATTCGAATGCCAAAAATGGTAGTAATAAGAAAAGCGATACCATTAACAATAATGATGATGACGACGAAGAAGAAGAAAGTGATGATGAAAGTGATGACGATGATGATGATGATGGGGAAGACTCATTTGATTGGAATTTAAGAAAATGTTCAGCAGCTACAATTGATTTGTTAGCTTCTGCTTATCCAACTGAAGTTTCAAATATTTCATTGCCAATAATACAAAAATGCATAACGTCCGAAGAGTGGCCAATTAGGGAAGCATCTATTTTAGCAATGGGTGCTATTGCCGAAGGTTGTTTAGAACAAGCTTCAAGTAGTTTACCTTCATTAATTCCTTTTTTGGTTGAAAGATTAAAAGACGATCAACCAAGAGTTCGTCAAATTGCATGTTGGACGTTAGGTAGATATTCCACTTGGGTTTGTTCAGAAGCATTAAATGGTGGATCTTGTTCAAATTATTTTCAACCAACTTTTCAATCAATTATGGAATGTGCATTAGATCAAAAAAAAGTTGTTCAAGAGAGTGCTTGTAGTTCATTGGCCGACTTCATTGATTCTTCTGAACCTGAACTATTATCAAACTTTATTGAACCTTTGTTAAATCATTTTCAATTATACTTTTCCAGATATCAAAGAAAAAATTTAATTATTTTATATGATACCATTCAAACATTTGCTGAAAAAGTTGGTGATCAATTAAAGTTTAAAGGAGAATATATTGAATCGCTATTACCTCCATTAATCAACAAATGGCAAGAACTTGAAGATGATGATAAAGATTTATGGCCATTATTAGAATGTATGTCATCAGTTGCTGCAGCGTTAGGTGAATCATTCGCACCATATGCTATACCGGTTTATGAAAGAGCCATTAGAATTTTAACTTATTGTATTGAATTAGGAAATTTATACTCACAAAATTCTGAAAATTTTGATGCACCAGAAAAAGATTTTATTGTTACTTCAATTGATTTAATTGATGGTCTAGTACAAGGTTTAGGATCACATTCAGGAGATTTAATTCAACAACATGATTCTCCAACAACATCCTTAATGACTTTATTATTATTATGTTTTGATGATCTAAATGATGATGTGAGACAAACTGCTTATGCTCTATTAGGTGACTTATGTATTTATTTATTAGAGCCAATTGTTTTACCACATTTACATCAAGTCATGGTATGTATAGGAAATGAAGTTAATAATAGATCATTTGCCTCAACTGCTGCATGTAATAATGCAATTTGGGCGCTAGGAGAAATTTCTATTCGATTATCAAATAAAAAATTTACTGATGAATATATACCAAATTTCATGAATATTTTAACACCATTATTAATCCAAAATACAGATATGGATAGAACCGTTTTAGAGAATACTTGTATTACTCTAGCAAGATTTGGTATAAATAATGCAAAACAAATGGATCAATTTGTTTTACCAATCTTACCGATTTGGTGTACATTTATGAAATGTTTAGAAGAAAATGAAGAGAAAGAATCTGCATTTCAAGGTATGGTTAATATCGTTACTAATAATCCTTCATTACTCGATCCGAATGATGTTCAAGGAAAAATGGCTTTGACAAGTTTTATTGATTGTATTGCATATTATGAAAATCCTGGAGATGATTTAAAAAACATGTTTCATATGCTGATTAATATGTATAAGACTGGGTTAGGTGATGTTTACTGGGATGTTTTGGTTAAAAGTTTAGACCAATATGCAGTTGAAATGTTACGAGTGAAGTATAGTGCATAATTTTGATTTCTCTTGTTTAGTTCTTCATTTTTTTCTTCACCTATTTGGTTTTACATAGAATATTTATTTAATTTTGTTTATTTTTTCACACATATATATTTATTTCTAAAATTCTTTTCTTACAAATCTCTACCTCTCTGTTTTGTTTATTTTTTTATTTTTATTTCTTGCTTTTCCTATCATATTTTTGTTGTTTTTTTTATTTTACTTTTTCTTTGATTTCCGCTTTATTTGTTTTTTTCTTTGTTTTTTATTATATATACACAAAAGTACTTTTGTTGTTAATTAATATTTTCATAACATCAATCATCAAATGATTCTTCAAAAAGCAAATTGAAAAGAGTAAAACTTTACAATGTATATCGATGTATGTGTTTTTAATTACTCTAATTTTTAAGATAGCTATTTTCAAAACTTTTGAAAAACCATATATATATAATAATTCAATATAAATCAATAAAATACGAAGCAGTAAATCTATAAATACAATACAATCTATTCCAGTTTTTCATCTCTTAACTAACTCTCTCTTATTAGGCCATCCGGATCCAGATTCCAATTTCATCGATTTAGATAATAATGAAAATGAAGATTCCCAACAATTTTTGTTTATAAAAGTAAACTTCACGGAATCTGGAACTTCATCAATAAATAAAGTATAAGCAGCATATGAAAAGATTGTAACTTTGATCTCTTTAATATTATAAAATTCAAATTTAGTTAAATCAACTATCGGGTAATGAGTATTTTTTTGAAACCATATAATTAGCTTCCTGGAACAGTCCTTAATAACATTATTATCACGAAAGCTTAACTTTAATTCAAAATATTCAGTTGATCCATAAGACAAATGTATTTTTAACTTTTTCTTTGTTACTGGTATATCAGAAAGATCATAAGTAATTGAATCCTCAATTTCAGTATTGTATGGATTAACCAACGGGACATAGTGTCGTCCACAGAAATCATCATGAAAGAAATAATGATCGTCATAAAAGAATGATTGATATCCATTTGTGGTAGATTCTGGTACTTCATTATAATTCAATTCGTTATCCGAAGCAAAAGATAAGGGTGTATTAATGAAGGATAATTTCAAGGAATTCAATTTTGAAAGAACTTTCAAACTAACAAATATTGATTCATCAAAGTTTTGTGATTCTTTATTCCTATTATTAAAATCATAAAAGCAGTTATGTAAAATTAAATCCTTTAATGTAATAGGGAAACTCTTCAATATCTCGGCAGACAAACTAACGCAGGATAAATTAAGATAAGTTAAACTCTTCAGCATTCCAAAGTTTTTAACTTTACATTCAGACAAGGTCAACTTTTTCAACCTAGTCATCTTCTTGAAAGTTTCAAATCCAAACTTTTCAATAAAGGAATCTCCACTCTCGATTGTCATCGTAGTAAAGCAATTTTGTATTGGTCTTAATGATTCAAATGCAGGCCATTTATGATCAACAGTACTGTCATAAGTATACTGGATATTTAAACTTAATTCATCAAATTGACTTAAAGTTATCAAATTTGGTACAATATAAGTAACATCATCAAATCTTGAAATCATATAACTTCTGAGAAAAGTGACATTGTTAAAACATTCATGAAAAACAATTGCAAAATTAAGTGCTACTGGACAATAAGTATCGCTTGATTTAATCAAAAGTTCATTGAATTTAATGTGATTACTATTAATTGTTTTGAAAAAGTTAACTAATTCAAGTTGCGATTCAGCGATAAAACCATTTTTAAGAATATCAACGGTTAATATGTCATTATTTAGGTATACACTGCATATTTTAAAGATTGATGATACTATTAAATTATGAAGAGGAGTTGGATTTCTCAAATACCATTTGATTGGAACATTTTGAGCGTAGACTTTTCGGAATATATGAATGATAATTTCAAGTGGTAAAGTAGATAATAAATGAATGAATCTTTCATTAATCATTTCCTTATCTTGAATGATATTCATTTTGATTTGGGATAAAAATTTACAAACAGAAAAGATGTACAAACAAAAATTCTTGGAAGGAAGCATCATCTAAAGAAAAGCAATAATAGCAGATAATTGAGTTAGACAAAACAGGCGGTGCTCGATAACAGTTTTGCAGTTTGCGCTTATACTAAAATGGTAGCAGAAGTTTTACCGCCTCCGTTGTGGTAAGTGAATGCTTATCTTATTGAGTATAAGGTAGCTTACAATTTAAAGTCAATATTGGTAACCAGCATTAAAAGGTGGTTTTTAATACTATCAAAACTTAGAAACATTATTTCCTAGCAGCTGGGTTTTAAAGACCGGATGGTGTTTTCACTCCGAACACTTATTAATTCAACAATACTTGAAAGTTGCGAAAGTTAATGACCATTTACAACTAAGTATTCTACCTTTTAAACAACATTTAAGCCTAATTATTTTACTATAGAGTGCATTACGTAATAACAATTATTTTGATTATAATCAAGTAGTAGTTAAAAATAGATACTTTTTTATTTTTTATTTTTTATAAAAAAGAACAAACACTAATTCATTGGTGGTTGATAATAAAGGTGAGTATGAACAAGAAAAATAATGAGAAAAAATATCAAGAAAAGAACATAGTGAACATCATTCGGCAATTCAAACATATTTATCATATTAAAGTTTCCTATCTAGAACCTCTAACTTGATCCATCAATCTTTGGTTTTGTTCTTGGAACTGAGTACCAACTCTTTCTGAATGCTTTAAGAACTTTTCAGCACATTTACTTAAACAAGTTTCTTCACGGGAAGTTAATTTACTTGAAGTGAAATCATTAACACAGTCACTAAAACATCTGTCAACTAAGTTGGTGTATAACTGGAATAATAAAGTAAAAATGTTAGTATTGGAAGTTCCAAAACTTAAATAGATGCTATCGTTTGTTATCAAATATTTTAAACTGTTCAGATTGTATGATGATTTCTGATAGATTTTGCCATCCCCCGTATGAAAAGTTTTGTAGACACATCTATTGATACCAAAAAAGAAATAAAAAGCCAATTAACAAATCCATATTATACATTATTTCTATCTATTGGAAAATATCTAGTCCATCTAACACAATTATTTAAAATAACAACTCTATGATACAAAACTATGAATTAAGTACAAAGATATCATTGAATCCGAATACATACTCTCATGAAATCATTAACTTGCTTTTGTTCAATGACCTTTTGAAATTGTTGTTGTTCTTTGTAGTTTAATTGTTCCATTTTTGCTGTACACTCCTGTTCTAAACTATAACCGTCTCTTTTCTGGTCTTTTGAAAATTCGACACTTTGTTAAATTCAAAAAAATTGGAAAGTAAAAAAAAATCGGCGCAGACCCGTCGATCAAGTATACCGACGCGTCGATTGTGATTTCACCGAAATCGTTCCGATTGTCTTCTTTTCTTCGAATTTTTTTTAGCATTATAAAGTTGTAATAGATATTGTCAATATTATATTTGTTTTGCTCTTTGCTTTTTGCTTTCTATTTCTATAAAATTCTTAATTAGCTGTCATAATGCCAACCAAATCGTATACACAAAGAGCTTCAACTCATCCGTCACCAGTTGCAGCAAGATTATTAAACTTGATGGATTCAAAAAAGACCAATTTATGTGCATCAGTCGATCTTACAAAAACTGCGGATATACTATCATTACTAGATACCCTTGGACCATTCATCTGTTTAGTTAAAACACATATCGATGTAATTGAAGATTTTACATACGAAGGTACAATCTTACCAATTTTAGAATTATCAAAAAAACATAATTTTATGATATTTGAAGATCGTAAGTTTGCTGATATTGGAAACACAGTTAAATTACAATACAAGGGAGGTGTTTATAAGATTACACAATGGGCTGATATAACGAATGCTCATGGTGTTACTGGCTCTGGAATAGTCACCGGTTTGAAGCAAGCTGCTCAAGAAACAACTAATGAACCAAGAGGTTTGTTAATGCTCGCCGAATTATCATCCAAAGGTTCTTTAGCTTATGGTGAATATACTAAAAAGACTGTTGAAATTGCAAAGACAGACAAAGAATTTGTTATTGGTTTTATTGCCCAAAATGATATGGGTGGTCATGAAGAAGGATTTGACTGGTTGATTATGACTCCTGGTGTTGGATTGGATGATAAAGGAGATGCATTAGGTCAACAATATAGAACTGTTGAACAAGTTTTCAAAACTGGCACTGATATAATTATCGTTGGTAGAGGTTTATTTGGCAAAGGTAGAGATCCAGTTGTTGAAGGTAAAAGATATATGAAAGCCGGTTGGGATGCTTACTTAGATAGATTAAAGAATTAGATTTATGTACAAAGTGATGGATATATGAAAATAATAGAGAAAGTAAAAATGGTAAATCACAGCATTTGAAGTAAAAAATGACGATCATGGATTTTGTAAATGCCAAAAAAAAAAAAATCCAATCTTTATATAGCAAACACAACTAAGAAAAATAAACAAGACAACGTCAAAAATCTTCTTTAAAAACAAAAAAAAAAAAAAATAAAGAGAAAAACACGAAACAAAAAGAAAACCTTCATTCTAATTTATCACCATACTCTTCTTGGATATCTAGAGATAGTTTTTGCCTACTTATTTCAAAAACCAATAATCCAATAGATGTTGCAGGAATACTTGTCAGCGAGGTTCTAACAAAACCTTTATACATGAACCCCATCCAAGTTAATCCTGATTTTCTATATCGACTATATATAACTTCCCAACTTTGAATATATGAATTATAATACAATTGAAAGAACTTTCTAGCATGGCCGCCATTTGCAGTGTTATATATATCTAGAGCTTCCAATCTACTTAAATGGATACCCTGGATTTTATTGATAGGATATTGAATAGCCAATAAAACAGAAGCAGCACTAGCACCAGCAAACAGTATAAACG
Organism: Ambrosiozyma angophorae; assembly: GCA_030567475.1. Taxonomy (NCBI): domain Eukaryota; kingdom Fungi; phylum Ascomycota; class Pichiomycetes; order Pichiales; family Pichiaceae; genus Ambrosiozyma; species Ambrosiozyma angophorae. Next base: position 84,835 of record JAJLSH010000190.1, on the reverse strand, counting down.
ATAATTGTAAGGCCTTTTCTGAATTCGGATACTTTTTAAAAACAGGATTCTTTTCTCCATGAATTAATCGAGCTTTCCAATAATCATACCAATTAATTAAATCTTGAGTTCTGTGAAATCCCTGATTTTTAACAACTTCAAAAACGGCAAAGTAGAATGCAAATCCTAATGATTCTTTAACAAAATTCAAAGTAAATCCAGAAAATACTCCGACCAATCCGATCTGTTTCAATTTATAAACTGAATATTCCCATAAATTTTGATGCTTACCACTAACTAATTCACTATAAGTAGATCTAGCATATAAGGCGTCAATTGGCGAGGCTGCAAAACTTGATATAGCTCCAGCTAGAAACCCAGCTCGAAAAGTATCGAATGGATGTGGATCTTGCATTGATGTCTGACTAAATCCATTAAAATACTGTAATGAAGTTAAATAAGTTGAATATAACACTAAACCAACAGCCGAATTGGCTATTATCGGAGGTAGCACTTGCCTTGGAATAAATGACCATCCTTCACGTTTGACTGATTGATATAATAATGCTATACCTGAATGAGAGAATATACTGTATGGTTTAGTTGCAAGTTCACCATAAAATAACGCTCTTGCGGTAGTTAAATAATCGAATCTTGATGGACGAAAAAGTTTTGCTGGGTTTCTTAAATATAATGAAGTGAACTGCATCATGATAGCACGAGCACTAGCTGATGATGCTGAAACAACTTGAGTATTCTTTGATGATAGTTGCTTTTCATTACTCGTTTCATGGCCTTGTTGATCTTCTGCTTGGGCTCTATTGTCAACGCTATTCTTTTGTTCACGAATAGGTTCGACCGTTTTCTTTGTAAAGTCAAAAAACCCCATCCCATTGGGTAGCAGTGTGTTTTTAAAGGGTTCTAGGACCATCTAACGCTCCTTTGCCTCTTCCAAAGAAACAAAGTGTCGAAATTCGGCTGCGCACAGCCTTGAACCTTTTATCCGTTTCAAAATATTTTGATGATAAAGTAGTAATTAGTAAAAGTACAATTAAGTATAAAGTTTAAATATACAACACTAGTCCACTTCATTGGAAGTTCCCTCAGAAACCGAAATAGATGGTGATTGGCTAGAAACCTCTTGAATTACTGTTTTCAAGGACTTGTCAATATTCATCGCTTCAAGTTTGGCCAAATTCAATTCATCTTTTTTGATCAACACCGCATTCTTAATAATTTCCAAAACTTCTTCTTGAACTGAACTGGATTTGCGTTTATTTTTTAATAATATTGTGGTTGCTAAACTTAATAGTTTAGAAAATGGTACATTCAAATCAGTGAAATTGTATGTTAAAGTGGCCTTTGAAGTTAAATCTAAAACACTAACCTGCGTTTTTACCATACCCTTTGGATCTGTGCTTTCAACTTCTTGTTTTAATAACTCCAATAACAATCTAATACAACCGGCATCCAAAACCAATTCAGCTGATAATGAATCTAAAGGTAGGTGTTCAGATAACAACAGAGTCTTTAAAGCGCCTAATGCATGTGATCTAATTTCTCTACATGGATTATAACATTGATGTGAAACCGCTTCAATTAATGGATACCATGAATTTGTTGGAACTTCTTGTAATTCAGCAACTGAATCTTTAAACCGTTTAGATTCAATTATATCAGCTAATTTAGTAGTCAATGAAATTGATTTTGTTGAAGTTATAACTAGTTCCTGGAAAGGATTTTTATTCTTTTCAACTTTAACGCCAGTGGATATTAGTTTATCATATTCTTGTTCCCATTGTGCACCATATGCTCCGACTGCTGAAATTTCATCTAATAATCCCAGGATATCCATGTAATTTTCAATTGTCACTAAGTCTGGGTGAACCGTCAACAAGTTATACACGAATTGATAAACTGTATCAGTATTTTTTGGTGTTGATGCTAGAACTCTCACTAATGTCCAATATTTACTGTTTGATGCCAGTGTCTCTTGGCACCAAGTTCCTTTTGTTAAAACTAACATTTGAAGTGGCTGTAAAATAGCAGATCCAAATCTTACCAACGATTCTCTATTAATTTTCGATAATTCAGATAAGGAATCAATAGTTTCATCTAAATATTTCTTATTTTCAGAGGTACCATTATGTAAAAGTAATAGTTTATATGCATTAACTCTAATTAATTGGCTCATCTTGAATTCATCTGTATTCTTGAAAACATGATCAATCTTTTCTAATAATTGAACAACTAACTTTTCATCGCCTGAGAGTAATAAATAACAAACTGAAACTTCAATTAATAATAAGGCTTCTTCAATAAATATTCTTTCATTACTTTCAGTCCTTTCAGGTATTAGTGTTAATAAAATTGAAACTAAATTATTTAAATTTTCAGGGGATGTTTTACTTATTGAATTAAACATGGTATCAACACCACTCGATTTAATACAGTCAATCGTTGATAAAGTGCATTCAATTTCTTCATCGGTTGGTTCTGGTGTATCATCAGAAAGACCCTTCAAATATGAAGAGAAAGTTGAGAATAGTCCAGTTTCTTTTACCACTTTCTCTCTACTAAATTGGTACTCCGGTTTTGGTTTTGTTAATTTTTCCAGTCCTAATTTCTTTTGGAATTCAGGGAAGAAATCCGGTTCAATTAATCCATTCTCAAATAAATTCAGAATAATTCTGATAACATGAACCCACTTAGAAGTAACTTTATAATTCGATTTCTTTAAAACTCTAAATAAAACAACCGCACTCAGTTGAGCCCTAAAATCTCTACCAAAGAGTACTGCTAGGTCACCAACAACGATTGTCTCATTTTCCTTTTCAATTTTGATTTCAGTAATTGGAATATACTCTCTTGATTCTAAAGCGTATTCCGATTTTTTTGCTCCTGTTAATGTAGTCATGTGTGCCGTAACTTCGACAATTAAATCAACGATATCATCCATCTTGAAAAACGAAGCAATATAAGCAGCTTTTTCAACTGTTGCCATCATTCTAGTAACAACAGTATCATTAGTAGCATCATCGAACATAGTAATCACGTTGGATATAATATGCTTAGCAGTTCTTTCAAAGATAGCTCTATCAAACTGTAACAAGTCCGATAATGTTTCATTATTGTCTGTGATTAAAGAAATAGGAGATGTTTCTGTGAGCAATTTCGACTCTTGTTCAGCAACCAGATTATGCCAAGTTGATTCAAACCATTTCGCTGTACCTTTATGTTCATCGGGCATGATGATTTCCTTTTCTTTAATAGAGTTATAAATCTTTTCAGTATACCAACTTGGGAAATTTTGACCCTTATTATAACAACCACGAACATTCTTTTGATAATCTTCTAATGACATTGGTTTGGCGATGTTTCTATTATGTAAATCTGTATTCAACATGATAATTGAAAAAGATAAAATTTGTAAAGAATCTTGGTCTGGGGAAACCTTTTCGTCATCGGCATTATTTGATTCAATGGCCAAATCTATTTCAGCATCTCCATCATGGTTATCCTGGCATTCAACATATCTTTGACTGAAAGCATCAATAATTCTATCAATTTGTTGAGCTTCACCAGGAAGTCTGAAATTATTTAACATCATTCTTAATGCTTCATCAGTTCTTAAATTTTTAAAATCCATATGCTTCAAAAACTCTTTTAGTAAAGTTTTAGTATTAGGATCGACAGGATCGTTTGTCTTCTTCTTGCCCTTTTGTTTATCCTCTTGTCCACGTTCAGGTTTTGCTAATAATTCACCGAGCTTTGATTTATCGATTCTACCTGATTTTTCAAATAAGAATTTAGCATACTCAGAAATATCTTCTTTATCTTTGATAAAGCCCTTATCATGTAATGCATCTAAGCCCTTTGCTGGCTTTTTATTCCATATTTTGAGGCATTCAATAAAATCAGATTTCTTCTTTTGTTGTAAAATTAATGGATGTGGTTTAACATTATCTAAAGTTAAATTGTTCTTTGCAGCTAATTTAATTCTATCATGAATTCCATCTACAACTGATAATAAACCCTCCATACAGATTGGTGGAACATTAGGAGTAGTATAAACACTTGCATCTGAAGACGACAAACGACAGATTAATTTAATTAATGAAACTGATAAATCACTTCTATCAAAATCACAATCATAAGATTGAAATAAATTAATGAAAAAATAGGGTGAACGTATCCATAACGCGCTTAAAGTTTCCATAGCCAATTCTTTAACTGAAGACGATTTGCCAGTGTGAAATTCTTTTGATAACTCTTCAATGTCCTTTTCAGTTAAAACTGCTGTTTCATACTTTCCAGCTTCTGTAATACCATAAATATGATTACTAGTTTTTTCTAAATCCCTTTCTAGATCATCCCATTTGTGTATAACTGTTTGTATTATAGTATTAAAGATCAATTCCAATTGTATTTTTAATTGATGTGGCATATTAATTGAGAGATGCAAAAATAATTTTAGAATTAATGTTAGTAAAATTGGCGATTCAGAAGTTTGTAATAAATTGACAATATTATGGCAAACGTTATCAGAAATCAATTGAAATAAAGATGGATGATCTGGAAGGACGCCACCTGAAACTTCAATAATTGTATTTAATATATTTAAAGCTAGTAATCTTAGGCTTTCTGTGTATCTGAAAGTATTCTTTGGAGCTAAAACCTCAACTGTATGAGATAAATACTCTTTCATACTGGGTAAACCAAATGGGGTGTCCTCTTCAAATTTAGACGCAATGCTAACACGCCCATCATCATCTACTGTTAGGTTGACTTTTTTTTCTTCTGACTCTTCATTAATTAAATCTGTTGAACTATCATTTGGTAATTGAGTATTGATTGAAGAGATAGCTGGAGAAACCTTTGATTTCGGAACTTCTTGAGTAAGAATACTTTCACCTCCATCAATGGAGGTTTCTTCCGGTGTATCTATAGTGATATCAGTACCGCCGATAGTATCCTCAGTCAAGCTAACACCTTCAGTAGTTGATAATTCAACTGAAACACCTTTAATATTATGATCAACGTGCGTAGTAGCTTTGATATATTTCAATTTTGAAAACATTTTTTGTGTAATATTTATTAAGGTTGTTTCAGCTGTACTTCTCAAAATATCTCTTCTTCTTGTATTGGCAGCCAATGAAAAACAAGTTGAAACAGATTCATAGATTGAATCATCAGTTAACAGATCACCCAAGTCAGTCAATACAATTGATTCAATCAGTTGAATTATCTTAATTAATAATATATCATCTTGAGTCTGATCAGAGCCTTCAAATTTACAATGAGATAAAGCAGATATCAATTGGCCTAAACCTTGATGTATATTTCTATTACTAGGGTTTATAATTCCATACTTGATTAGCTTAGTCAGTGAATTAATGACACATCTTGTAATAAAACCAGATGTACTTGGTGATCTGATAACGATCAAAAATGGCTGTAATAAAGTTAAAATATCCATTTCCTCAATTGATGTATCCATTGAATTCAAAATTGATCTTAATTCCACAAATCCACTTAAAAAATGGTCGTCTTCTTTTGATTTTTGGTTTGTTTTTGCAAAGAATCTTGGAACTGAATCGTCATCAATGAATGGAGATGCATCTTTGATAAACTGATTCGATAAAAAGGAAGCCAAAGCACCATTGGAGTTCTTATTAGACTTTCTCATGACAGATGCGATCATTGTACACTCCTCGACAACAAAGGAGATCATATCAATTGATCCGTTGCTCATGATAGATGTTTTCTCTGGAGATACAAGTGAATTTTACAGATGATCCCTTTGCTAACAATGTCTAAACACGTATTATCAAAAATGCGAGAAGCCAGCGTTAGGAGCGCTGGACGGGGCCAGGCGGTGCACCTGCTCTTACAAAGTTGAGCTGGTCAGCAGTTTTTAAGAGAGTAAGGGAGTCTTCTACTAGAATAGAAGCTATTGCTAGATTAGGTAGTTATGAAAAGGGAAAGCAGTACAAGGAATTTGATAATGCAAAAGTAAAAGAAGTTTTTTGATTCAAAAGTATGGATGAGGACTTCAATACTTTTTACAAAAAGCCCAAGATAAAGTAATTTTAAATTTTTCTTTGTATGAGGTAACCATCCATAAAAAAAAGAAAAACATATAGTCTGACGGCGTTCTTCTATTAAAGTGATCTTTTAAGTGGGTACAGTACACTTTGCATGTTCTTTCTTTATGAAAAGTTGATTTAACGAATATATATGCACCGCCTCGTCATAGTTCAGATTAAAAATTACCTGAGAACTAAATAGTGAAAAAAAAAACAAAAAAAAAAACTGTCATTCGAACCAGAAGTCAAAAAATGTCATCTGAATACATATACTTGGATGTATGTGTGGGAAATCCTGAATGCAAACTTGGTAGAATTGTCATTAAATTATTTGATTCAATCTCCCCTAAAACAAGTGTTTTTTTTAAGACTGTATGCAATGAAAAATCATACGTAGGTACCACATTTCATAAAATCATTAAGAATTTTATGATCCAAGGTGGTAAATCAACATTAATTAATACATCGGAAATTGAAGAAGTTTCAGAAAATTCCAATTATCCAACCGAGTTACCATTTCTAGTTGGATTGGCTAAATCTGAAGATAATAAGAACACTTCTGAATTTTTTATAACAACTTACCCATCGCCTCATATTGAGGGTAAATTTAATATATTTGGGAAAGTTTACAAAGGTAAGAATATAGTTCGTGAGATTGAGAAAACTGAAGTATTAAGTAATAAATCAAATGAACCAAATGCTTGGATTCCAACTAAAGATATCATTATTCAAGATTGTGGTGTTTGGGAAGAAGGTAATTCATTGCCTAACTATATTGCCTGTACCAATCCAATTGGAGGCGATATTTTTGAAGAATATCCAGATGACAATGAAATTGAAGGATTAGATTTAGAAAAAGGCGATTCAACATACAATATTTGTAATACTATTAAAGAATCTGGTACTTTATTATTCAAACAAAAAAAAATTCAAAATGCTTTTTTCAAATACAAGAAAGCATTAAGATATTGTAATGAATTAATCCCTGATGAAGATTCAGATAAACCTAATGTTTTAAAATTCAAGAAACTGAAGACCAGTTTGTTCTTAAATTTATCCTTGACTTCACTTCAGCTGCAACAATATCAAACTTGTATTGACTACTGTGGGTACCTATTAGAACAAGAAAAAGATGCCACCAAAGAACTCAAACTAACTGATCTTCAATTATCCAAAGTCTTCTTTCGTTTAGGAAAGTGCTATGGCGCAGTAAACAGACCAGACGAGGCTCAGCAATGCCTGCAACACAGCCTGAGTTTGAGCCCCGCGGACAAAACAATTGCCGCAGCGGCGCAGCAAGCCGCAAAGACCGCAGCAGAAGCGCGCCGCAATCAAAAATCCCGGATTCAAGGCTTTTTCTCTGGTTAAGCGTACAGAGATCTCTTTGATTTTTTTTTATTTTTTTTTTTGTTCTTGCACAGACCAAATTTATAGTTCAACTTCAGCTTAGAAGAACGTGTTTTCTTACTTCAAAAAAATAAAAAGAAAAAGAAAAAAGGAAAAAAACACTACTTATACATTGACTATGTTAATACAACTATAATAATCATGGGCTCCACCACTAAACTTGATGATTACGTTCAATCATTAGAGTTCAAACTTAATGCATATGCAGATAAACCAAGAAGAAGATCCAGTGTCTTACGTCGAATGTCAATTGGATCAGCTTCAATTCAACAAGATGTTCAACAGTTAAAGATTGATTTACATACTGCTACTTATGAGAATATCCATGAGGAAGAAGATAAATATGATGATGATTGTGTATTTCAAGAAGATGAAAATTTGGAAGAATCAATTATTGATTATAAACCCAAGATATCCGATTTCAAGTCTATCAAAGTGTTAGGAAAAGGGGCTTATGGCACAGTTGTACTTGTACAAAATAAGAAAACAGGTCAATTGTTTGCACAGAAAGAATTAAAGAAGGCCTCAATCATAGTTGATAATAAAACAACAGAAAGAACGAAATCTGAAAGAGATATATTAGCATCAATTACATCTCATCCAAATATAGTAAAACTATTTTATGCATTACATGACGAACGTAAACTATATTTAATTCTAGAATACATTCCAGGTGGTGAATTATTCAGTTATTTAGCAAAAGAAAAATTTTTAAATGAAAAATGTGCAAGTTTTTATATATCCCAGATGGCATTAGCTTTAAAGCATTTACATGATTTAGGTGTAGTTTATAGAGATTTAAAACCTGAGAATTGTCTATTGGATAGAGATGGATATTTAGTTTTAACTGATTTTGGTTTGGCTAAACAATCAAGTAATAATGAAGATTCTGAAAATTGGTGTAATTCAGTTATTGGTACCCCAGAATATTGTTCACCTGAAGTTATCAGAGGTGATGATTATGGAGTGAAAACTGATTGGTGGTCTTTAGGTTGTGTTATGTTTGATTTATTAACAGGAAGCCCACCATTTACAGGAAATAATCATAAACAAATTATGGATAAGATTTTAAAAACAAAACCAAAATACCCAAATTATTTGTCAACTGATTCAAAGGCATTATTAAATAAATTATTAAATAAAAATGTTAATAAAAGATTTGACGTTGATTCAAATTGGGATAAATTTGAAAATTCAACTTTTTTTAGATATTTTAAATTTAAGGATTTAATTAATAAAACTGTTGAACCTCCACTTATACCAAAGATTACTGACTTAAAAAAAGCTGAAAATTTTGATGAAAGATTTACAAATATGAAAATTAGTGACTTGGGATTTGAAGGTTTAACTGTCAGTGAACCTTGTTGTGATTCATTTGCAGGATTTTCTTATACTGTTGAGACAAGTTTTTTAGAAGATTATATGTCTAGAGAGAATAGTAGAGAAAAAAATTCTTAGCACTTTTTTTTTTTTTTTTTTTATTCATTTCATTTCAACTAATTTATCTGTATAATTAATTCTGTTTTTTTTTTATTTATTATTATTAGTATCAACTAGCTTTAAATTCGATCACATAATAGTATTTGGTAATACTACTTACACTTATTACATAATGATGAAATGGAATTACCTTTTTATTCTGCCTGTTATTATCTCGGTAATTTGGTGTTAGTTATATTGTGTTCTTAATTTACCGAAGGATGACCACCTTAATTCAAAGAAAAAAAAAAATAACCCGTGAAAGAATGGTTATCAATAGTATTCTTGACAATCGAATATTTTATCCAGGAACTTTCATTTTGGTACATGTATAAGAGAATATAAATACATATACATGTATTTATTTACAGATTGTCTTCTTTTTTTTACCTACCCCCATCACACACACATCATCAATCTACTATCGTTTATATAAATATATATATATATATATATATATATACAATTCTTCTGGAATTCGCTACGCCGCACATCGGAATGTGGCGCAAACGACGGATGATTGTCATTTCCACCGCGAGTTGCGTGTTTTTCACGTCAAAAGTTTTTTTTTTCTTTGATGTAAAAGCGCGTTTGTTTAAGTTTTATGAATTTCTAGCATTATTGAGTGAGATGTGGTATGACAGACTGGCCACGTCACATTATTGAGAGAGAATATGGATTTTTCATTTTCAAGCACCATTAAGAGATTTTAGTTATCATAGTAACATCTGTATTATGTAATGGTGATCATGTTTAGCTGTTTGTTTGTTTGTGTTTTTTTTCCTTTTTTACTCTTGGAGGAGGGGGCGGGGGATTTCTAATCTAATCTACTACATATGTTATCTTTGTTGACCTTGGTTAAATGATTTTAACATCAACAATGGTGTTGGTACCTTGAAAATGTGCAATATATATATATATATATATATATATTATATTATATTATAGTTTTTCGTCATATTTTTGGTCTTCAGACTTCGCTTCCCTTGACGTCATGATGCCTTTACGATTGGTGGAAATGACGGCGTGAAAAACTTTTAATAAGACAAATAAAAAAAAAATAAAAAAAACCGGCCGTCCACATGTAACTATAGTTTTATAGGCGTAGACAATCTGAATAAGGGGCTGAATTTGGCAAAAAAAAAATATATATAAAAAAAAATAATCAGGCAAATACAATGTAACTCTTATTTTTTTTTTTAATTTTTTTTTTAATTTTTATTTTGATACGGAATAAAAAGTGCATCTGCATGGTGCATATTCATGTCCTGAGGCCCTGAGAGAGTGAAGGATAATAAAAGTAAGTTTGTGCATTAAATGATTTTTCGCCTTTGGAAGATTCTATTTATATAAATACTGATGATATTTCCCTACTTTTTCTGTTTAGGTTTTAGTGTCATTTTTGAAAAAGAGATTTTGACGTCAATTCATGTATAATAAGTTCAACCTTGTATTTGCTACTTCTCTGTGACCATCAATTACTTTTTCTATCTATTTCATACATAGTCAATTGTCCATTACTATAATTACATAAAAATTTTATCACATCACATCACCCCATAAATGCCGTCTCCAAATATCCCACAGGATCAAAGAACGGAAAATATATTCATGATTCAACAAATGTTACTGAAAACTCAATCTCATTTATATCCAAATAAATTACAAGCAACTAAAGAAGCTGAAAAACGCGAAGCTCAAGCTTATAAAAAATCATCATCTATAACTGAATATGTGGATAGAATATATGAAGAATTATCACCTGTTATAGGCCACTGAACTAATAAACCAAAAGAAGAAGAATAAGAAGAAGAAAAGATATATATATATAAATATTATAAAAGAATAAAATAAAAAAAAAAAACATACAAGATAATAATAAGAAGAAGAATAATAATAAAATGGACTATGGCCCATTTTATTATTAATTTTCCCGAATTAAATTGAAATAAATCGGAGTTTAATACAATCAATATTTATTATGCTTTATATACATCCACAATGATTGCTAGTCTTTTGTTGTTTTTATTTTTGTTTTTTTGCTATTGCTGTTACCGTTACTTTTTCTTATTGCTTTTTTTTTAAAGTTTGCCGCTTTGTTAGAAATTATTATATTATACAGATTATTGCCGCTGCATCAAATATTTCCATATTTACAAGGGATAAATAGAGCACCGTCGTTTACTAAATTTCGTTTGTTTTCTATAATCTATATCTTGACACAATGCCTTTTATGTCCTGTTTTGTTTTGTTTCATCTTATGCTTATTTATTCATTTCGTTCGATTTTACTTTGTACTAATCTTTCTTTTTTTGCCAAATGTTTATCTACTTTTCTACCCTCTTTTCTTTACTCTGCATTTTTTTTTTTGTACCTCTCCTGATGTCTGTCTATATATATAAACTTATTTGTGATGATTAATGAAGTTCTTCTTCTTCTACCCGTAGAAACGATGCAATCTAAAGAGCCCACCCAACCCACCACGGTCTCCACACCATAGAAAGTCCCCCAGCAGCAGCCGCAACTCCACCACCGAACGTGACGCGCCGCCCGCAACTCGTGAATTCCAAATTGGGTCCGAGTTCGTGCTCGTTTTAACGTATTGCCCATTTTCTTTGCCTTTCCCTTGTTTCCCTCTCCCTTGTTTCCCGCCGCCACCGCATTTCAAAAGTGTCAAACTCTTCCACGTCTCTCTTCTACATCCCATACTGTTTTGTCCGCTCAAACAGTTCAACCTGCCCAATCTGCTCCTCCTTTTCCTTTTCCTTTTCCTTTTCCTTTTCCTTTTCCTTTTCCTTTTCCTCTTCCTCTTCCTCTTCCTTTTCCTCTTCCTACATCATCAATAACTTTCGTTGCCTATAGATCTCCGCTTGCATCGGCCTCACCCAAATCTCCAAACTTTTTTGAATTTCAACTGTACTTCTCGCAATTCCATCCAGTTTCATCTGTTTTTCCCTCCTACTGAACTAGTTACTATTAGTTTCTACTCCAACTATCTTTATTCAATTCTGCTTAACTCTCGTTAATTTTCCTTCCTATCTATATTACATTCATTCTACGGCAAATCTAAGAATCAAAGAATCAAAGAATCAAAAAAAATTCCACTATAAAAAGAAAGAAAAAGCAAAACAAGCATCTTCACTTTGTCTGATATTTATCTTTTATTTATATATATATATATATATATATCGTTAAACACAACAACAACAACAACAAATATGCATCCACTTCTTAATAATCAACAGGCCCAACATCCCTATCATTCTTCATCCCGTCGTTTGCCTCCTGCTCCTCTCACTTTACAGCGGTTCCAACCAAATGCATATACCACACAACTACCAAATGGTACTACTCAAATCTTTTCTATGCCCGTGCATCATCCTCCTCCTGCTCCTCCTCCTCTTCCCCAAGCTTCAGGTGGTCCTCAAGTTAGTCAATCTCCTACAACTCCATTTGATGTCGCTTACGCGACTGGTATGTTACCTAGACAGTTATTAGTTTCATCTCCTTTTATTAATTCTCCAAATAATGAAAGATTTAAACCTCCAACCTTGTCAAGAAGTACAAGAACTCATTCTTCAAGTTCTAGAAATTTTTCAAAAAATTTAAAAACAAAATTAAATCAAGTTAGTAAAAGTAGAGATTCTGATGAAACGATTTTTTCAGTTAGAGATTCAATTACTGATGATTCACAAACTTCAAATGAAGATAAAACTTCTTGTGTTGATCGACAGAATAAATCCGAAAAAATTTCAAAAGAAAATGCTACAACTACAAGTTCAACTGTTGATGAAAATGATGAAAATAATGTTGATGATGTTGATGATGATGATAATGATGATGAGGATGATACACCTACTCCTTCAATTAATACTAGAACAATCATTTTTAAAAATCTACGTAATGATATAACATTAACTGATTTCTTAGATTTTATTGAATATGGTCCAATTGAAAAATGTATTTTTAATATAAATTCTATTGATTCTCCAAACAAAGAAATCATTTTATCATTTGTTTATCAATCTCAAGCAAATAAATGTTTTAAACGATTTCAACCTGTTTTAGAAGAACTGAAAACGGCTTTAGAATCACCAAATTTAATTATTGAACCTTCAGAAAATGATATTCCTTTATCAAAAATTGTTAAAAATGCAATTGAAAATGATGGTGCTACAAGAGAAGTTGTTTTATCAAGTTTAAGAAATGGTTTACCAAAAAAATTAATTTATAATGAATTAGAAAAATTTGGCGATTTAGAAAGTTTAAAATATTTACCTTCAAAAAATGTTGTTATTGTTAATTTTACTTCAATTTCAAGTGCAATTAAGTGTGTGGAACAATTAAATTTAAGTGAATCAATATTAAGTAATTCAAAAGTTTTCTATGGTCGAGATACTGGTTTATCTAATTTACACCAAGATATGTTTGAAAATAGTGAATATTTACAAGATGAAAAATTTGTTGATTTCAGTTCTACTCCTTCAGTTTCGTTATCTCCGCCAAATTTTAATTCAGAATCTCAACAAGCAACTCAACAATATTTAAATTCTTTAGGACAACAATATGATTATAATCATGATTCTTATATTTATGATGATCAAATGTCAATTGCTACTCAATCAATACCTGCCTTATCTTTAGCACAATATCAACATCATCCTCATAATCATCATAATCATCATCATCAACAACAACAACAACAGCAACAACAACAACTAACTTCAAATGATACTACTCATTTAATATCTTCTTTAAATGTTGGTAATAGAACTGTTTATTTAGGTAATGTACATCCTGATACAACTGCAGAAGAAGTTTGTAATGCAGTTAGAGGTGGTAATTTAGAATCAATTAAATTATTTCCAGGAAAATCAATGTGTTTTTTAACATTTATTGATCCAAAAGATGCTTCTTACTTCTTTGCTAGATCAACTGCTGAAAAATTGGTGATTCATTCAAGAAGACTTAGAGTTGCTTGGGGTACACAATCAACTCCATTATTAGATGAAATTGCTGAAGCTGTTTCAAATGGTGCAACAAGAAATTTATATATAGGTGTTATTGAAACTGAAAAAGAAAATATTGAAGTTTCAACTGTTATTGAAGAAAATGATAATAATAATGAAGAATCAAATAATGCTACTAATACTACTGTTGATGGTGAAGATGGTGATGATGATCACAATGCTGCTGCTACTACTGCTGCTGCTGGTAATGATGATGATGATGATGATGATTGTAAAGAAAAAATTCCTGACGCTGATATCTTAAGAAGAGATTTTTCAGCATTTGGTGAAATTGAACAAATTAATTTTTTCAAAAATGGTTCCTGTGCTTTTGTTAATTTTTTAAATATTGTTTCATGTATGAAAGCTGTTGAATTTTTTAATTCATTTGATCCACTTGAAAATGATGCAAATAATTTACAATATGATAATTTATATAGAAATTTTAAAATTAGTTATGGTAAAGATAGATGTGGAAATCCACCAAAATCAAAAAAATCTAGAAAGAAAAATAAAAAAAAGAAAGAAAGATTATTATCACAACAACATTTAGAAACTTCAACAAGTACATCAATAAATACAGAAGCTGCATTTAAATCAATGGGTATAACATCAACGATAATAGAAAATGATGATAATGATGATAATTCAGATATTGAATTATTAGTTGATATTAAGTCTTCTTCTTCACCTGTACCAGAGAGCTTAGCACAACCACCGGAATCTCCAACTGAAATGTTAACATTATCTTCATCGCCAGTTCCATCACCGAAACAGAATTCAAGACCAAGATTTAATAAAAACAGTAGAAAATCTTCAAATTTCACCTCATATTCTAGAACTTCATCAATGGCTTCATTAAATAATCATTATAAGAAACAATCATCAAGATTTTATAATAATTATCCTTATTCTCAGTCAAATTCATCTTCAACTACACATTTATATAATCCATCGACTCCACAATTAATTTATCAACAACCACAGCATTTAGTTTTATCACAGCCCATTTTATCACAACCTCCACAACAAACACTTTATGCATCAACACCACAACCACAATATTATACAACTAATAATACACCTAATCACTATACGACAATTTATCATCAACCTAATATGGGATTTAGTGGATATCCACCACAGTCACAATCATCTCAAAATCAAGTTAATTATAATGGAGTTGGTGCAGTTTATGGTAGAAGAGATAGAAGAGTTAATGAAAATAATGTTAGCTATATTAATGGCGATGGTAATTATTATGCTAAGCATTGAAAAAAATAAAATGAAATAAAATAAAATAAAATATAATAAAATAAAAAAAATAAAAAAAAAAAGAATTTAATTTAATTTAATATATTTCTAAATAAATGTACTCTATGATCATTTTGTTTAATTATTTTTTGATGACCCCTCAACTAACCACCTCTTCACAAAAAAAAAAGATATATATATATTATATATATATTTAATTTATATTATTTACTCTATGTTTTTATCTTTCCTTGTTCTTTTTTAAAAAAAAAAATTTTCTAATATTTACTTGCAATCATTTATATCATATTTTTTATTTTAACACTTTCTTCAATTTTGTTTTTCTAGCAGTTATTTCAATTCTTTGCCTCCATAATAATTTTTATTTCTGTTTTTTTACTTTTTAAAGTGTTGTTTTGACTCTTATTTTTACTTTCATCAATTTAATTTTTTGAAATTTATAAATAGTACATATGTCATTCGTTTTATCGTATTATTTTATTTTATCGAATTTACTTGTATTCTAATTAATTAAGATATGTCTTTTAATTATGATAGTATTCTAATTAAAAAGATACCTAGAAATTTAATATTCAAGTTATAAATCCGATTTTAACGAACACCAACAACAAATTATGACATGTTTTTCGGATGACGAGTCCGAAAGATTTAGTGGAATATTCCGCTCATTAACTGACAATGTTAAATAAATAGGATTTCTTGATGTATGTGTATGTGTATGTGGGGTTTTAAATGAAAAAAAGGGAGAGATAATTTTTAATATTTCAAGATAAATTTTAATAAATTTATTATTCAATCATATTTTCTACTGGTAACATGATTTTAATGAATTATCATTAATATATGTATCTGAGTATAATATTTTTCTTTATTTATTTATCATGAAACAACTGGAAGCAAAAAAAAAAAAAAAAAAAAATAGAAATACTCTAAAACATAGTTATTATTATTATTTCTATTAAGTCTCATATATATTTGATGACTTTAAATTTAATATTATATATGTGTATATATATATTTTTTGAAAAAAGAAATTCAAATAAACTATTGTTTTTCCTTTTTTTTTTAATTAAAGTGGAAAGATTATTAATTATAGGAAATACAATTTTAGGAATTGTTAGAATTAGTTTTACTTTTTCCTAATCAATTAAAATAGTAAAATTTTAATCTTTAAACATTGTGAAAATAAATACAGTAAATTTAAAAGATTTTAATAAACTGATTAACAATTCTTTAAATGAAAATTATAGAATAACATCTGAATCTATAATCAAAAAACAAAGGAAAAAGGAAAGCACAAACTAATGTGTAACCTTTTTGTTTTTCTTTTTCAACCAAATACTAGAAAATTCATCTTATGTTCAAACATCTTTCTAAATAATAAATTTGAAATTTTTTTTTTTTTTCAAGTTAATTCTTCATAAAATGGCAACTATTTTTAAGAAAGTGTAGTTCTGGTAAACTTTTAAGGAAAAATATTTTAAGCTCGGAATTAAAATTCAAAACGCATCTAATTCCGGAAATACTTTTTAGTTTTATTTTTTAATTAACTTACTAAATAAATACATAAATTATATAGAAAAGAAAGGAAATGATTTTATATAATAAATAGAAGTACAAATTCCAATGGATTATAATTGCTTATCTGATTGTGGTGGTGGTGGTGACATCAAATAATGATTAACAGAGTTTAAAGTTGATCGACTTGGATTACATAATTGATTTAAATTATTTCTATTTCTATTTCTATCATTATTTTTGAATGAATTTTCAAAAATATTAATTATTTTAATTAAATTCTTTCTAATTAAGGTTTTTGTTAAATTATTTTCTACAAAATTATTATCTTTTAAATTCCAATTAATATCATAAAATGTACAAATACAAGTTAATAATAAGCCAATTGATAAATCATTACCTGAATTACAACAAATTAATATCTTTGGAGTTGTAGAAGTTTTTTCAAGAAATAATTTTTTAATTCTTTTCATTATAATTGGTAATTGAATTCTTAATAATTTTGATGATTTTTTTGAATTTGATGAAATATTATATTTTATAATTGTTGAATTCCTTTCAAAAGTATCTTGTTTTAAATTGATTGTTTCTTCAAGTATTATAATTGAATCAAATGAATTTTTAATATTTTTAGTATTTATTGATAAATACTTTGGTATTTTTAAACTATTAAATTCATAAGTATAAGGTATAATTGAATTATTAGGATCTTGATCATTAATTAATGTTTGAAATTTTAAATCATCAACATTAGAATTATTAACATTACTTTTTTTAATTAAATTCTTAATAAAGTCTATAATTATTGAATCATCATCAATATTAATTAAATTATTATAACTAAAAAAATCATGATTTTCCCAAAATAAATTTGATGTTAAACCTTCAGACCATAATTCATGATCATCACCTGCACCTTGAATATAATTAAATCCATTTAAATCCATTTCTTTAATTGCTTTACTTACAGTAATTAAATAAATTGGAACATAATCTAAATTTAAAAGTAATGAAGATTTTTTATTCATTGTTATTAAACCTGTATCTTTATCAACAAAAATTTGTGTGACAGTTCGATTAGAAGATATACCATCATTCCCTGGATATAACCAAATTGGAATCATTAATTTACCATTTAATTTTTTAAATAAATTTAAAGAATCAATAATGTTTAATTTCTTTGAATTTTTGATAAATTTTTCAATTAGTAATTTAATTGAATTAATTTCTTCAATTGAAATCAAATCAATTGGTAAATTTAAGATGATTGAAATTAAATCATTATTTAGTTGTAAATCAAATTCATAATTCTTTGAAATTGTTTTAAATTTATAATCTAATAAAAAGTAATTCAATACACAACACCAAATTGGAATTGTTTTAGTTAATGAATCAGGCACAGTTTTCCCATACCTTGTTGAATCAATGATTATCACACCATTTGAATATTTAACATTATCAGTTTCAATATAATCTAAAACATGTAAATTTAATCTTCTAGTGCTAAAATCCCAATGATTTAAATGACCATCAGTGGATTTAAAATAACAGCTTGAATTACTTTTAAATTCTTTATCAGTCGATGAGATATACCAGGATCCACACCTTTCATTTGTCAAGATTGAAAGTCCTTTAAATCTATTGATAGATGGGTTTTGATTTTTGGCTGTACTTATTTGAAAATTATCATTATTAGTGAGGTCATTATTTTCATTTATTAATTTTTTCAAATAAGAATTATCATACAGTATTGATAGTAAACGATTTTTTATTGAAATATTTGATTTATTTTTTTGTTTTGAATTTAGAGTTGGATCCAATGATTGTTCCATTACTGGAATCCTTGAATTTCTTTCGGAGTTGTAGATATTTTACTTCTAAAAGTTGAAATTTTTACAAGCCGGGAAAAGCGAAAAATCAGTGGGAACTTCAATTGGGATTCAAATTTGGGGTAAAAAAAATGATGTTTTTTTATTCCTTTTTCATTTTAAGTGAACTACATTTTTAAATCTTTAAATTCAGGAGCTTCTACTTAATTTATCATTAATTCAGACATCATACTTATTGTTATTCTTCTTTTATTGTCTCAAAAGATACTATCTTTTGAATAATGAGTGCATATAGTGAAGCTTGAATCACAGAGTCTAATCGGGTATTCAAACTTGGCCTCAATTATAAACATTAACAAAATTAGGCTTCTGTAATAGTTTATAGGAAAGTTTAACCAACTCTTCATTATAAATTTGAAATAATTCAATTAGTAAATGTAAAAACGTTTTACAATTTCAGCATGGATAACATATCATCCAATTTATAACAATAAGTTAATGAAAATTTTTTCTAATTAAATAATACATAGAATCCAGCTGTATTGGCAATTAAATTAAAAATGGGTAATATACTCTTTAAGTAACTTACCTCTCCTCTTCAAATGAATTTCATTTGAACATTTTAAAACATTTTTGTGTCAGTTTTAGAATTTGTGTAATGAACGGGGCAGGGTAATGGTTTACTGAATGTTTAATTAATGGCCATAAACTCTCTCTTTAACAATTTTAAGTATTGGTTTTGAATTTTTCATATATCTTGAGCTAAGCTCATCTCTTTTTTTAAGAACGTCAAAGTCAATACCTTCTTGTGTATTATTCAACACTATGGAGAGTTCTTGGACAGCGGAAATGTTTGTATGCAGACTTCTAATATGTTGAGATAATTTTGTATTAGTATATATGTAAATGTTAAAAGATAACAATGCAAATAAGAAGGAAAAGAACAAGATTGGTAGCAAGGAACAAAAAACAAAAACCAAATTGGGAAACGGAGACGGAGTTAATAGACCAGATATCTCGGATTTAGTGCGTATTTGGCAATATTTTGTTATCAGAGTAACTTCAACTTCAATTTCATTCTCTAGTTTAGGTTCTTCTTATAGTTATCTTTATAAAGTTTCGTTGTCATTAAAAGCTATAGCATATACTAAAATCTTTAACCTTTTGATTACAACAAATATATGAATTAAAAAAAAAACAAACGTTATTGGTTCAACATACGTTATTTGTATTCTAGAGCTTAAAAAAGCTCTACGAAGGACAATTTGTCAGAATGATGATCTCTCTAGTAGATATATTATTAATAATACATTTGAAATTTTCTATGATAGTCCTACCTACATATAAGACAATCTTCATAGTAAACTCTGATCTTTATAACCTTGAAGATCTTAGACGCGCCGATCGACTCCCACAGACAACGACAACGCGCCGATCGACGCCAGTACCATTTTCAAACACTCAAATCAAAATAAGTAAAACCATTTCTATATTTTATATATATATAATATATATATATATATATACACACAACAAGAACATTGTAACAGAATTATTCAATTCAGAAATGTCTGGCAAAAGGGTTAAATCTCAATTAACGAGAGAAGAAGCATATTTAGATAGAGATGAAGGTCGTGAAGGTGATGATGTATTTGATACTCCAAAAATTGCATCCAAAGAAATAATGTCAAAACGAAAAATTGCGTCATATAAACCAAAATTTGCAAAATCAAATGGTAATACTACTGCTAATAATAATAGTAATGGTAATAAATTTGGATTTTTGAATAATCCATCGAATGGCGATGATAATACAAATCCTAAAAAAAATGCATTTTCAATGTTTTCAAACCAATCAACAACACCAACTACAACAACAACAACAACAACATCATCATCAACATCAACAACAAGAGATGACGGCAATAAGGCTTTAATGATTAAAGCTTTGAACAAAAAGTTTGTCGCTTCTTTAAATGATGCTGTTTTGAAAAACCCAGTTGCTGATTTATCACCAATTTTAAAAAAATATTTTGATTATTATGATAATATAAGTAATAAGAAAGATTTGACCGCAACAGAAACAACAACTCCTGTTTCTACTTCTATAGTCAAACCAGCAGTTACATCAGTTGACAAAAAGGATACTGAAATTGCAAAACCAATAAAACCAACTGAATCAACAAAGCCAATTGAATCAAAGAAGCAAAATTCAGATTCAGAATCAGAAGACGAGGATATTAAAATTGAAGGACCAAAATTCAATTTGAATGAGCTACCAAAATCAAAAGATTATGGATTCAAATTTGGGTTTGTGCCTCCACCAGAATCGGATGAAGATTCTGATGATGAAATCAAAGTTGAAGGTCCAAAATTCTCTTTTGGTGGTAAAGTTAATGATTCTACATTCAAATTCCCCAAGAAAGATACTGAAAAGAAAGATGAAAGTAATGTTAGCGGTCCAGCATTTACTTTTGGTAATTCAACTACCAAGAATGATGATCAGAAGAAAGATGATAAGGTTAGTGGGCCATCATTTACTTTTGGCAATTCAAAAACCACAACCGATGATCAGAAGGAGAAGGAGGATAAAAAAGATGATAATGTTCCCCAGTTCAAATTTGGTGGCTCAACAACTTCAAGTAATAACACCTTCCAATTTGGTTCAACTGCAACAACTTCTGCAGTTGAGGAAACAAAAGCTGAAGAAACCCCAAAGCCGTTATTTCAATTTACAGCACCATCTACAAACACAACAACAACAGCAACCACTCCATCTTTTACATTTGGAAGTAAACCTGAACTAAACGAAGACAAATCACAATCATCACTTCCAGAAAAACCAACTTTTAAATTTGGTAACTCATCTTCATTGTCAACTACTGAAGAATCAAAGTCAACAATTCCAAAATTCAGCTTTGGATCAAGTGCAACTGATAGTAAACCATCATTTGGATTTTCATTCGGTAAACCATCTACAGATGATTCTAAAACTGCTAGTAATCCATTCAATTTTGGGACGTCAGCTCCCCAATTTGGCAATTCAACTGAAACAACTACATCTGGTAATTTCAATTTTGCCTTTTCAGCACCTTCAACTAATAATAATGCAACAAGTCTTCCATCATTTCAAACGACATCATCAACCTCAGCAACTACCACGACAACAACAAATGATTCCATAAATGAAGGAGAGAAATCAGAAGAAAATGAAGTTAAAGGTGATTTCACTCTGCATAAACTAACAGAGAGAGTTGAAATACATACAGGTGAAGAAGATGAAGAAGTTAAATATTTAAAACGTTCCAAGATTTCCAAATTGAATTCAACTTCAAAAGAAACTGATTCAATTGGTTTGGGTGAATTAAAAATTTTACAAAATCCAACCACTAAAAAATCAAGAATTTTAGTCAGATCAATTGGTTCATCAAATATTTTATTAAATTTAATTATTTTAAAATCAATTAATTATAAAATTATTGGGAAAAATTTAAATTTACTTTTATTACCAAATTTTAAACCTGATGGTGAAGTTGAAACATATTATGCTCTAGTTAAAACAGGGAATGATGCAAAGGAATTACTCGAAACTATTGAAAGTGTCCAAAAAGAAATGGAATAATTTAATCTCTATTCTTATTTCTTTTTTTTTTTTTTTTTTGCCTATTTAGTTTATATTATATGTGTTGTTCCCATTATTTTTTTTTGTGTATTAAATAAATAAACACTCTTTAAAGAAGAAGAAGAAGCAAAACAAAAAAAAAAAAAAGATCACCAAACTTGTACCCGTAACCGCAAAGCCGTAAAAACATAACCGATATTCACGTGATAATGATAAGGGTTATTTTAGCCCTACTTGCTGTATGTGGCGGTGCGATGACTGACTTTGTTTTTCTCTTTGAAATTTCGGGTGTTGCTGTGGCGGTGCAGTGAGTGGGTACGGCGGCGGCGCTGCGTTCGCTCACTCTCAAACTTGTTAAAACTTTTCGAAACTTTTTGTTAAATTAATACAGTTAGTCTTCTTTGAAAGGTCAACAGAATTTTTAACTAGTATGTGTTCAAATATAACAGTATAACCATTTTTTATTGGATCATTTGTCTGTGTGATTATTAGAACTCAAGCTGGTTATTTGGAATTGTATTCAAATGCTGTATTAGAGATGAAAGAATGAAAGCAAAATCAGAAACAATCAAGAAAATATGGATTTTGTGAATTGTTAGTCATGAAGCATGAATTATTAATTATCTGTTATCATTCAATGATCTATTTGAATGTATTTTTTGTTAAATCAAATATGATGTATTTTCATTTTTTTATTTATTTATGACAGGTTTTTTTTCTTACCCAATGGAATTTTGTTCAGTATCATTCATTAAACATTGACATAAATTGTGCCAGTTAACCAAACCTTTTGAGATTTTTTTCTTTAAAAAAAATAAAAAAAAACGGTATCTTTGTCCTGGAAATTTACTTTGTCGGTTTCTTTAAATACCCTTGTTTAGCCAAATTCACAAGCATTTACTAAATGTCACACAAACAAACCCCAAAAAAAGAAAAAATGAGCTATTCACCAAACATTATAACATTTTCTTTTACTAACAATCATCTTTAATTTTTTTAATATAGAAATGCCTCCAAAGATTCAACAATCCAAAGCTGCTAAAGCTGCTGCCGCCATGGCCGGTGGTAAGAAATCCAAGAAGAAGTGGTCCAAAGGTAAGGTTAAGGATAAGGCTGCTCACGTTGTTATCTTAGACCAAGAAAAATACGATAGAATCTTAAAAGATGTCCCAACTTACAGATTCATTTCTGTTTCTGTCTTAGTTGATAGATTAAAGATTGGTGGTTCTGTTGCTAGAGTTGCTTTAAGACAATTAGAAGAAGATGGTGTTATTAAACCAGTTTTAACCCATTCCAAACAATATATTTATACTAGAGCTACTAATGAATAGACGTTGAGTTTTTGTTTTAAATATATTTTGTATAATCCTTCTAAATCATCAACCATTTTCATATATCGATAGTTTAAAAATCTACATAAATTAATAATTTTAACTATAAAGCTAAAGTAATTGCCTAAATTTACGAAAAAACTTTAATAATGTTATAACCCTGAAATGTTTTGGTGGTCGTGTCCAACGCAAAACCTCGTACAAATTTTTTAAATAAAAGTTCAACATTTTTTCACCAAGTTAACAGTACATTTCTTTATTGTAGTAATTATTAGAAAGATAAAATGTAAGTGGACATTATAATCACAATTATTATCATTACTTATATTATTAATAATCCATCTTTTTCCTGATGAATGTGTATCCATACACCTTTTTTTATTCGGCGACTTGTAGTATGAGCCTATGAATATATAACATGCATCACCATCTGATCTTATTTCAAAGGGATTATTGAAAAGAATAATAAGTTATATATAATAAACGAAATTTCATTTCATACTAACTTTGTCTTTCTTTTTTTCCTAGCTTTCTTTAAATTTCTATGTTTTTTTTGGGATGGATAATGATTGTATTTTGAACTTAGGAAAGTTCATATATATTCATTTGAATTTTTTTTTTTTTTTTTTTTTTGAGATATGATTTTCACTAATTATTTAAATGATGAATAAAGTTAAATTAAACAGTTCTGCTTCTGAATAATACATGAAGATAACGTTTACCGCTTACCTTTTTAACTGATTTTACTAGTGAAATGATTTATCAAAGAAATAAATTTAGTAATTTTAAAATAATTGAATGTAAATTTTTATTTTAATAATTCAAATAAAAAGAAGAGAAAGAGAGTTGGAATACACAGAGTAATCGATAAACTTAAGGATTAATATTGTAAACTTTGTTTATACATTAAAAAAAAAAAAAAAAAAGAACAGTAAATTAATTAAATTAATCTAAGAATTCATTTGCTAATCTTTCTTGCTTAAGAGTTAAAAACTTTTTAACACCATTCCAGGTTTCAACAACTTTTTGATTCTTTTGTTTTGAAATAGTACCATCCAATTTACCAATGATTCCCAATATAGTACTTCTTAAATTTTCACTTTGTAACATTCTTAACCAATAAAACATACCAAATAAAAATAATCCAAAACCAGAATTACCTCTGAATAATAAAGTATCAAAAGTTAAAACAACAAATAAAAACATTTCATCATAAACCACTAATTTCTCGATATTTTTAATTAATTGTTCACTTAATTTAACTTTGAAATGTTCAGTTAACTTTAAAATTGAAATTAAAAAAAATGGTAATATTTTAAATAATGAGGATCTATTAAAAAACCAAATTACACTTAATAAAAGATACTGGAAATTTTGTGTTGGTAATAATGCTCCATATGTTGGTATGGATTTTTGATCATATAAACTTATGATTTGAATTGAATAACTTATCCAAACTCCTAATAATCCAAATCTATATGATATTTTTGGTATAA
Organism: Ambrosiozyma angophorae; assembly: GCA_030567475.1. NCBI lineage: Eukaryota > Fungi > Ascomycota > Pichiomycetes > Pichiales > Pichiaceae > Ambrosiozyma > Ambrosiozyma angophorae. The sequence goes on along the minus strand of JAJLSH010000190.1, from coordinate 59,801 downwards.
TTGAACCTTGAGATTTAAATCTAACATAATATAATGAATAGATTAATGAAAATATTAAGGTCATAACATGTCCTACTAGCCATGGAATCTTTAATGATGGTGATGAAGCATGAACCTTCTTTCTTAACTTTTGTCCAGCATGATTATTATCTTCTGATTTTAAAGGTTGTTGTTTAGAAGCAATTGGATTGCTTGATTGAGTTGTTGTACCATTGGCTTGATTTACTGCCTTTGAAGTAGTGGATTGATTGACAGACATGATCAATTGACACAGACTTCTAGTTTTGTTATAGTTGTAGTTTGTTGTTTTTCTAAGCGTTGAAATTGAAACTGCTGTTTAATTAACTGAAATTTGTGGCGCAACATGGCACAGCAAATAATGGTAGCCAAAAACAACACAAACAAAAACTCAAACTTCATTTACTTTTAAAAGAGTTAAAGAGATAAAATATCATAAGTTCATTATATTCTTAAATAAAATTATATAAGAGAAGTGAAATGTGTAATTATATAGAATCATTATAAAGATTAATCGAACATGGGGGAATGAATTGATACAGATAATTTCGTAAAACAGTTGAATAAACATTCTAATCAGAACACTACACCTCTTGTTGGTGATGAACACAAAAAACCTGGTGGAATGGATTTAGAGAAATTAGAAAAATTCCATGTCAGACAGTTTGAAGATTCTTTAGCTGCAATATCTCTGTATCCCAATTAAAATTTCAGCTGGAATTCACAAACTTCATTATTAACAAATGGTGGTTTACTTGAAATACATTCTTGTTTATTTGTTTCTTCAATCTCACCAGTACAATAATTTGTTAAAGAAATAACAATTGAATCATTTGTGCATGTTACACAATTTTAAACATCAATATTTAATATTTGTACTTTCTTAAAACAACTAAGAAATAAGTAGAGTTAACACTAAATTCATGTATAAGTAGTTTGAATAATTTAACGAAAAAAAAAGAATGAAACTTCCAACTGTTTCTTCATGTATTCTTTTTTCGAAGAATATTTCTAATATCTTTGATAAATTCATCACAATCTCCAACATCAAGCGTTTTAAATTTTGATAATTTAATTTCTTCTATTTCATTTTCATTGAGTTCGTTCATATCATCCAATGATGGATTTAATAATGTATAAATTTCATTTAAATTACCAAATAATTTATAATTAATTTTCTTAAACAATGCTAATAACGTTCTAATTAAAAAAATATCGCCTTCAAATATGAAAATATCAATTAACCTTTCAATTATATTAAAATTCAATAAATTTATAAAAAAATTTGAAATTATAAATTTAATTAGTTTTAATGAATTAATATTGTGTTTAATAAAATTATTATAAATATTTGGTTGAATTTTTAATAAAAACTTATCAAATTGTTTTTGAATATCTTTTAAATATAAATGATCTTTGATTAATTTATCATCATAATGTTGTTGTTTTGGTTCTTTCTCAAATGTTTTATCAATTTTTAATTGTTCAAATAATGTGAAACCAATTAGATTTTCATTTGCTGATAATAAAATATTAATCAATTTTCTTGATATCAAATAAATTAATAACCTTATTGATAATTCAATTGAATTTAGATTTTTAAAAATTATAATTATCAATTTAATTAGTTTTAATGATATATTAGTCTTTGTAAATTTTTTAAATTTTTTAAAATTAATTAAAACTAATTCAAATGTAACTGAAATTTTCAATATATTTTTATTAAAATTATTAATTTCAATATCATCTTCATCTCCATCAAAAATATAGCTTAAAGCTTCATTAATTTCAAATTCTATCCTTATTTTTAAAAGTTTATTACATTTAATTAAATAATTTTCATCTTTTTCTTTATCATTATCATCATCATTAATTTCAATAAATTCATCCTCAATTAATTCCTCTGCTTTAATCAAACAATCGTTAATAATATCATTCAATAATAAATCATCTTCTTCAATTCCAAATTGTTTAATTATTTTATGGTCATTAATCTGTTCTTGCTTTTCAATGATTTCAAAATCATCAAAATCGTAATCATCAATATAACTATCAATACCACTATTATTTATTTCATGATTACTCTCAATATCATTATCATCATCATTATGACCATGTCCATCACCATGATCATCAACCAAATCTGTATTATCACATTCAATATATAAACACTGTCTTAACCAAACTTTTGATCTAATTTCAATAGGTATACCACACCACCATAATTCTCTCGTCTTTGGAATTGAAATTAATTTATTAAAGTTAATTAAAATTAATTTCCAATAATTTAATAATTTTAAATTAATCTTAAATTTTTTTAAATTAATTAAATTTAAATTTAAAATCTTCTTATTTAATTCAATTATTTCAAATTCAATAATTTTATTAAATTTTGAATCATTTGATATTAAATTTTGTAAAGATATTAATTCTGATTTTAAAATTTCAATTTGTGATGATCGTTGAGATATCAGTGGAAATTGTTTAATTAGTGATGACGATGAATTAATTGAAGAATTAAATGATACAGTTGATGTATTTGATTCATTTGCCATTTACAATACTGGTAAAAAGAAAGTTGTTTTTTTTAGGGGGGTTTTTAATTCAAAAAATTGTGCGACACTTTTATTTACAAGTTTAAAATGTTTTTATATATATAAAAAAAAAAAAAAAAAATATACAAGTTTATTTGACCAAATAAAGGGAAAAAAGAAAAACAACAAATTAACCTATTTGTCATCTTTCTTATTATCTTTTTTATCATCTTTAGTTTCATTTTCACCTAAAATGGTTTTGAAAGCACTTGATAAAAAATTTTGAATTTTCTTTAAATTTTGTGGATGTTCACAATTTTCATTAATTTCTTTATTTTCTCCTTCTTTATGTTCTATTGGTTGCCAATTTGGATTGGATCTTTTAGCAGTTTTATCATTAAATGCATCCGCTAATGCTTCTAAAATGGCAGTTTGAGTTGCATTTGTTGGTTTTAAAGGTTGAACATTTAAAATTACTAATAAATCACCTCTTGAATTCATACCATATGGCACACCAAAATCAGGAATTTTAATAGTTCTACCTTCTGATGAACCTGAAGGGATTTTCAATTTGATTCTTTTACCATCTAATGTTGGGATTTCCATAGTACCACCCAATGAAGCAGTTGTCATTGGAACTTTACAATGATAAATTAAATTATTTTTATTATCTCTTGTAAATTCTTGATCAGGTTTAATTCTAATTCTAATAATCAAATCACCATTTTCTAAGATTAAATTATCATCTTTAGAAATAGCTGGGGCATTTCCCATACCAGTAATTTTAACTCTTGAACCATCTTTTATACCTTTTGGTAATTTAATTTCAGTAGTTTCAGTTGATTGAATAACTCCATTTCCATGACAGGTTAAACATTCATCACCACGATCAACAACCATACCTTTACCATGACAACTCATACAAGTTGAGCTCATATGAAATCCACCAAGACTTTGAACTTGTTGACCTGTTCCACCACATGATTTACAATAACTCTTGGATTTCCCACTTTTTAATCCATTCCCATGACATGAATTACATTCTTTTAATACATCATAACGTATCTGGGCATTAGTACCAAAGATTGCATCTCTGAAATTAATTGTTTTAATAACTTCAATATCTTCACCAACAACATGTTGTTTCATTGGTCTTCCATTACTTCTACTACTACCACCGCCACCAAATCCCATATTTCCAAATAAATCTTCAAAATTGATACCACCTCCACCAGATTGTCTAGCAAATCCAGCAAATGGGTTTTCACCAGGACGAAACCCATTGAATCCACCAGCACCACCACCTGGTGAATTTGGATCAAATGCCGCTGCTCCAAACGTATCATATTGCTTCTTCTTTTCAGGATCCGATAAAATATCATAAGCTTCTTGTAAAGAATGGAATTTCTTCTCAGCTGTTGGTTCTTTATTAATGTCAGGGTGAAACTTTTTGGCTAATTTATAATAAGCTTTTTTAATTTCTGATGATGATGAACTTTTTGATATTCCAAGTGTTTTATATGGATCTTCCAAACGAGTAGGAAGCGTTGTATGAAACAATCTTTTTTGATTAACGTAGATTGATCGTCTTAAAAGATTATTCATCATTTGAATGTTATCACTATAATAATAATAATAATAATAAAGTCGGAGTTTTTTGATTAACAAAACTTATTTTTCTATGTTTTAATGAAATCTTAGTTTTTTTTTTTCTTCGCACTCGCCACACGCCACAAATTTCTGGAACTTTCTTCAACTACTGGAATAAAAATGAAAAAAAATATGAATAAAAAGCTAACAAACACTAGGGATAAGTTAGTTATTTAGATAGAAGAAGTACAAAAAAAAAAAACAAAAGTAATTGAAGTAAGAGAAAAATATAAATTAAATTAAGTTAGATTAAAAATTATATAAGAATTAGTATGATCTACCAAACATTGTATAATTAATAGCAGGTTTATCACATAAAATACATTTTTGACCTGGTTCCAAAGTTGGTTGTTCAAATGGAATACATAAAGATTTAGCACCCATTGAAGGGGATTTTTCATCAACTTCAATATCTTCTCCATTATCTTTCTTTGAAGACTCCTTTTTGATGTTATCTTCACATGTTGAATCACCACACCATGGAGCTAATAAAACATTTTTTTCATTTAATTTATGAATAAAATCTTTCCATGTGTTAACTTTAACTCTATGAGTATCGAATTTTCTTTGTGCAGTTAATAATAAGTTAGATTGAATTTTATCTAATAATTCATTTAATTTTTCATTTAATTCATTTAATTTAATTGAAATTTTTTCTCCAGTGTCTCTTCTAACTGCTAAAACAGAGTTATTTAAAATATCTTTTGGTCCAACTTCTAATCTAATTGGAACACCTTTTAATTCCCAATTGGAGAATTTCCAACCAGGTGAATAATTATCTCTATAATCTGAAACATTTCTAATATCAATTGAATTTAATTGTTTTTCTAAATCTTTACATGAATCATAAACTTTATTTTCAATTTCTTTTGTTGTTTTTGATGTAATTCCAACAGGAATTATAACAACTTGATATTGTGAAACTTTAGGTGGGATAACTAAACCTTTATTATCAGAATGAATCATAACCATGACACCAATAACTCTTGTTGATAAACCCCATGAAGTTTGATTGACAAATATTTTTGGTTTATCATTACCTAATGGGTTTTCAACAGAAATTCCAAACATTCTTGAGAAATTTTCACCTAAATGATGTGAAGTTGCACCTTGAATACCTCTACCAGTTGTTGGAATATAACCTTCAACAGTTGTTGTATATTTACCTCCAGCAAATTTTTCATTTTCAGTTTTTTTACCCATTATAACAGGAACAGCTAATAATTCTTCATAAATTTGTTTATATAAATTTAAAATATATAAAACTTGTTTTTCAGCTTCTTCATCTGTTAAATGAGCAGTATGACCTTCTTGCCATAAAAATTCTCTTGTTCTAAGGAATGGTTGTGGATGTTTAAATTCCCATCTGACAACTGAATTCCATTGATTTAATTTTAATGGTAAATCTCTATGAGATCTAATCCATTTTGAATAATATGGATACATCACAGTTTCAGAAGTTGGTCTAATAGCAATTGGTTCATCTAATTCTGATGAACCTGCTCTTGTAACCCATGCAACTTCAGGTGCAAAACCTTCAATATGATCTTTTTCCTTTTCTAAAACTTTTGATGAAACAAACATTGGAAAATAAGCATTTGTAACACCATCTTTTTTAATTCTTAGATCAAACCATGATTGAATCTTTTCCCAAATTGAATATGATGCAGGTCTCATAATATAACAACCTGAAACATCATAATAATCTAACATTTCACCTTTAGTTAAGATTTGTTGATACCAACCAGAAAAATCAAGATGTTTATCAACTGTAATTCCAATTAATTTAGAATCATCTAAAGTAGCAGAATTATTATCAATAGTTTTAGGTGTTGTTGTTGCTGTTGGTTTTGTTGGTTCTGGAATTAATGTTTCATTAAAATCAATATAAATTGGATCTTCATTAAATTTTAATAAATATTCAATCAATTGTTTACCATTTAAAATTAATTTACCAACTTCATTTTCAAAAATATAAATATCACTTTCAACATTTAAAATTGATTTATCAATAACAATTTTAAATTCTTTATCTTTAATTAAATTTAAAATTGAGAATTTTTTAGAATCAACATTAAAAAATTCATTAATTAATGAATCATTTGCTAATCTTAAATCCTTAACATTACAAACTTTTGATATAATTGAATTTGATGTTGAAGTTGATTTTTTTGAAATTAAAATAATTGGAATTGGTGTTTGAGATTTTGGAGTTTTTGGTTTAAAGATTAAAGATTTTAATGGAATTGCTCCAGAAGGAGTTGGATCTTCAAGAGATAAAACCGATAAACTTGATTCCAAAGACATACTTTTGTATATTGTATAAGAAATAAAAATTAATTAATTATTGAAATAAAGCTGATTGTCTGTGTGAGTGTTCAAAATTATGTCGGGGTTTTGAAGCGCAAAAAAAAAAAAAAAAACCAAAAAAAAAAAGTGGAACAAAAATCAGGACGCGGCGCAGTATTAGTGGCGCAGTAGGATTATGATTATTTTAACAATAAATAATATATAGTTTTAAAAGAAGAATTATATTTTATATTATTATTTTATATTACTTTACATTTACATATATATTATATACAGTTTCTTAATTTGTATTGTTGTTGTTAATTATAATAAAATTGTTCGTTAATACTTTCAGTCTTATTAACTTCAATAGCATTACTTTCTATTATTTTTGGAGATAAATTCAATTTTAATAATGTATTAATCTTTTTTAAATTTTCATCATTCCAAATACCAAAATTAGTATCAGTATTATTAAATAAGAATTTACAATGTTTGCCTAGTTTAATTAATTGATCTTGATTTAATTCTTGTATTAAATTATCATTTAACTGATTTATAAAAAATAATGAATATTGACTTAATGCAGTAAATTTAATTTTAAAAGTTGTTGTTTCTTCAATAAATTTAATAAATTCATTTAATTCTAATAAATTTTGTTTTTCAGTATAATAATTAATGAATGGGAATATATGAAATCTATTAACTTTTTTCAAACCAATTAAATCTTCTAAACTAGAATATGCATTTTGAAATTCATTATTTGATAATAATGATTTAATTGATTGAACTTCTAATGAATTAATTTCCGGATTAAAATATTCATATAATTGTAATTGATAATCATTTAAATAATTTATATTAAAATTAATATAATTATCATTAAAATTTAAATCGATTTTTTTAAATTCTCTATCGATAAATTCCATTGGATGATACTTTAATTCACAATGATATTTATCTTTTCTGTTTAATAAGAATTTAACTAAAGAAATTGAATAATTATTACCTTTAAATAATTTTCTTTTTAAACTTAATTGAATTAAATAAGAATTTAATTTATACCAATTTTTTAAATTGAATTGATTTAAATAAATTTTTTCCTTTGGATATAATGACAAATCAGATGATGTTAAACCTTCATATAAATAACATTGATGAGAAAATATTGTACCCCAAGCAAATTTATTTGCATTAATATTATTATCAAATAATCGGGAAAATGGTATAATATAGTATTGTTGATTTGTTAAATCTAATGAATCAATAAAAGGTCTTAAAATTAATTCATTTTTAAAATATTTTTTTAAAAAATAAAAAGTTTCATCAAATCTTTCATCTTGAATTAATAATCTTTTAATACATTTATCAAGTGTTATATCATCGATTTTAAATCCAGATAACGTTTTTAAATAGTATAATAATTTATCAGAATTAGAATTTGGTTGAAGTAATTCATTAATATTTTGAAGTTGTTGATCTGATATTTCACATTCATTTGGTAAAAGTCTTCTTATTGCTATAGGATTATGATATGAACGATGAATATGATTAATACTAGGTATTTTAGGTAGTTTAAAAATACATCTTACCTGAAACATGACTTATAAACTACCACCTATTGGAATGCCTCTGCAACAAGATTTGTCAATTCATCAGATTCATCATGTTTCTTGTCCAGCAAATTCGACAACAAATCGTGATATGGCGACGCGTCGACCGACTCGCCATCGACGCCGACGCCGACGCCGACGCCGGAAACACCGACACCAACACCGGAAACACCGACACCAGAAACGCCGGCGCGGCCAGTTTTCGGACGACGAACCGAGTCGACGCCACCCGCGCCACCCCCACGATCGCCAGTAACTTTAGCAAGATAATCAGGAACTGGTAAACCATGTTTTAAATGATGAATTTTCCAATTTCTTGCCTTATCTTTGAGTTGTAAAGTGGTACGGTTTTTCAATTGTTCACCTACAGAGCCACCAGGACCAAATAAACCTAAGATAGCCGACCATTGTGGACCTTTAGCTCGAAGTCCCTGTTCTAAAGCAGCTTCTTCTTCACGTGTCCAAGCTCTACGGAAAGTACTTGGTCTATTAACTTTTCTCTTCTTTACCTGCGTCGTCAAATTCTGGGAGTTATCGGAGTTATCGGCGCGTGGGTCGGTATTATCGGGTTCAGCGGGTTCGGCTTCTCTTTTTCTTGTCATTTCTTGTGCTAATTTACCTTTAGGACCCCATATTAAAAAACCAACATTTTTACTGACATAATCCAATAAATCATTTAAAAATTTAATCCATTCATATTTCTCCATTAACTCTTCATTATCTCCTTTCATTAAATTTTCTTTTCTAGATTCACATCTAACCAAAAAATCCAATTCTGCAGGGGTAAACATTGTAGAATTTTTAATGATTTTTTGTTTTTTCAAATTAAAATTTAAATCTTTACGTTTAATTAATATTTCATCTAAATTATTTGGAAATAAATCTTCCAATATTTCTTCTTTATTTTTATCACCTAATTCAATTGCCGATATAAATGCTTGTGTTTTCAATTCTAAATATAATATTGCTTGAGATTTTAAAAACTTTGTTTGTACAATATTGTTTTTATTATAATTTTTAATTGTATCATTTCCATTTGTATTCCCATTGTTTGATGGTGATAAATAATTATTACTTTCAATATTTGTTATTGAATAACTTGGATCTAAATTTTGTGGTGGACAAAAAACATCTAAAAATGCTTCATTTAAAAAAAAGAAACCTAAATCGATTAATCCTAACGTTGCCAATAAAAATGTTGATAAATTCACCTTACGTAAAGTTCCTTCAATTGTATCTTCTTTACCTTTTAAAAAATTTGGTACATTTGTACCAAATTTCCATAATCCAAATGTAATGTTTTCAACTGTAAAAAATGGTGAATCTTCTGAATTATAAATTTTTTTTGTAGTTTCAAATAATTCAATTAAATTACTAAATGCAATTGAAGAATAATTTTCTCTTGAATTTGAAACTAATTCCATTATTTTATTATATGGACCTTTTGATATTATTCTTAATATTTGTGTTGATAAATTATCCAAAACTGGTAATGTATTAATTAATAATTGAATATTAAATGATAGATGTGATGGTGCGGTAATTGATAATGGTAATGCTGCTAATTGAGGATTATTCATTGATGAAATCGATGAACCATTACTATTATTATTATTATTATTATTATTACTATTCAATAATATCTGTCTATAAGCTTTTAAAGTCTCTTCTTCTTTAGAATTTATTAATACACTATTTTCAGGTATCGATATCCCTTTATAAATTGTTGTTGAATTAGAATTCTTAAATGTTGGTATCACATCTTTTTCTTTAACTTCTTCTTTTAATCTTTCTTCTTCAATTGATTTTTTAAATTGTTGTTCCATTTTTTGAATTTGTTCATTTATTGCTTTATCAACTTCTTCTTGTTCAACTGATTCATCTTTTTCCTTTATTTTCACTTTTCCTTTATCTTGATTTTCTTTTTCTTGTTCTCCTTCTCCTTCTTCTTGATCATCATCATTATCATCATCTTCTTTAACGTTGGCTCCACCTTTTTCTTCTCCCTTTTCTTCTTCTTTTTCTCCTTCTTTTCCATTAATATTTTTCATCTGTACTCCTTTCTGTCCTTCCTCTTCTCCTTTCTTTTCATCAACTGTTGTTTCCGTATTAATCATTTGATGTAAATGTCTTTCTAAATCCTCATTTGTCATGGATTCTAAATTAAAATGATCATTTTCAGGTTGTCTCCCAGTATACCCTGTAATACGATCTATTTCTTTTGCTAAAGCATCTTGATCTTGATCTTGATCTTGTGACATTATTTACTAATAATAATCAAATAAATTAAATAAATTAAATATATAAATTAAAAAAAAAAAAAAAAAAAAACAGAAATTAAAATTTTTGAAACGCGTTTAAAATTAATTTCCCAAAAAATCAAATGGCCAAAAAAAAAAAAAAAAAAAGACACCAAAATTAATTCATTGATTCTTTTTTCATTAACCTTCCTTCATCCCTATTAACTCCATGTCCTTTGAAAGATCTGATATTTATGGTGCCTCCGTGTTTGGTGATGGTGATAATGGATCATCTGATCAAGTCACGGAAATCACTAAAGCTTTTAAAAAATTCATTTTAGAATTCTTATTAGATAATCAATTTATTTATAGAGATCAACTTAGAGAAAATGTTTTAATTAAACAATATCAATTAATTGTTAAGATTGAACATTTAATTAGATCAAATGATGAATTAAATAAAAGATTAATGGATGATCCTCATCAAATGATACCATTATTTGAAGCCGCAATTACTGAATTAGCTCAGCGTATAATTACAATATCAACTGAAGATGATTTAATTGATATACCAAAATTTCAATTGATTTTATTATCAAATGATAATATATTATCATTGAGAGATTTAGATTCAAATCATATTTCAAAAATTGTTAAAGTTAATGGAATTATTATTTCTGCTTCAACATTAAATTCCAAACCAACAAAACTTTCATTAATTTGTCGTTCATGTAATCATACATTAAAGTTAAATGTCAATTCTACTTTAGGTGCTGTTCAATTCCCTAAAAATTGTTTAGCTCCATTAAAACAAGATGCTGAAACAAAATGTCCAAATGATCCTTACTTAATATTACATGATAAATCAACTTTTATTGATCACCAAATTTTAAAATTACAAGAAACTCCTGATATGGTCCCAATTGGTGAAATCCCTCGTCATATTTTATTATCAATTGATAGAAATTTATGTAATAAAATTATTCCCGGTACCAGATGTGAAATTGTTGGAATTTATTCAATTTATCAATCAAAATTAAAAAATACTTCAGTTAATTCAAATGTTGCATTGAGAAATCCTTATTTAAAAGTTTTATCAATCTCTTCTGATATAATTGATGGTTCAACTTCATTTACAGAAGAAGAAGAAGAAGAATTCATAAATTTATCAAGATCTCCAAATTTATATGAAAGATTTTCAAATTCAATTGCTCCATCAATTTTTGGTAATCAAGATATTAAAAAGGCAATTACTTGTTTATTATTTGGTGGTTCCAAAAAAATTTTGCCTGATGGTATTAGATTAAGAGGTGATATTAATGTTTTATTATTAGGTGATCCAGGTACAGCAAAATCTCAATTATTAAAATTTGTTGAAAAAGTTTCACCAATTTCAATTTATACATCAGGTAAAGGTTCATCAGCTGCTGGTTTGACTGCTTCAGTTCAACGTGATTCAATTACAAAAGAATTTTATTTAGAAGGAGGTGCAATGGTCTTAGCAGATGGTGGTATTGTTTGTATTGATGAATTTGATAAAATGAGAGATGAAGATAGAGTTGCAATTCATGAAGCAATGGAACAACAAACTATATCAATTGCAAAAGCTGGTATTACAACAGTGTTAAATTCAAGAACTTCTGTTTTAGCTGCTGCAAATCCAATCTTTGGTAGATATGATGATTTAAAATCACCTGGTGAAAATATTGATTTTCAAACAACAATTTTATCAAGATTTGATATGATATTTATTGTTAAAGATGATCATAATCAATTAAAAGATGTTGCAATTGCAAAGCATGTTATGAATGTTCATACTGGTCAAACATCTCAACAAGAAGTTCAAGGTGAAATTTCAATTGAAAAAATGAAAAAATATATTCAATATTGTAAATTAAAGTGCTCACCAAGATTATCAATTGAAGCAACTGAAATGTTAAGTTCACATTTCATATCATTAAGAAAACAAATTAAATTAAAAGAATCTTATTCAACTGAAAGATCATCAATTCCTATTACAATTAGACAATTAGAAGCAATTATTAGAATTACTGAATCTTTAGCAAAATTAGAATTATCAAATATAGCAAATGAAAAACATGTTGAAGAAGCAATTAGATTATTTAATGCTTCAACAATGGATGCTGTTAATGAAGGTAACTCAAATAATTTAAAAATTAATTCAGAAATAGAAAAAATTGAATTGGAATTGAAAAAAAGATTACCAATTGGTTGGTCAACTAGTTTTAATACTTTAAGAAAACAATTTGTTGAAAGAGGTGGATATAGTTTGAATGCTTTAGAAAAGACTTTGAATATTTTAGAAAGAAAAGAATCCATTCAATTTAGACATCAGAAATCAAAGATTTTTAGATGTGGTGTTTAACATCAGAAATGAATTATAGTTTACTTCTTCTGCTTTATTATTATTTCCTTTCCCCCCGTTTGCTTATTTTTCTTTTTGTAGTTTTAGTGGTTTTCTCTTTTATGCTTTTAATTTTATTTAAGTAAATCCTGTATTGTTTATATATCTGGTATATGATAATTACGTTATTTAATATAGTTTTTACTTTAACTTGGTTTTTTAAAAAAAACAAATTCTTTAGATTTAGAATTCTTTCCTGTTTTTTTTTTTTTTTTTTTTTTTGCTGCGTTCTACTTCAACAAAAAAGTTTCAATTTGTGTTTTTTTGTTTTCCTGATTTTGATTGATACAATTATAATCAATCCTAATTAAATATAAACCATAACATAAATAAATATAACCAATGTTAGAATTGAAACGAACATTATCTTCTTCTTCATCGTCATCATCATCATCATCACGATCACCATCACCACCACCTACAAAAAAACTTAAATCATCAGCAACATCAACAAATCTTAATATATCGTATTATTTATCAACGATAAATAGAAAAGTTCTTGATTTTGACTATCCAAAACAATGCTCAGTTTCGTTATCTACTTCAAACATTTATTGTTGTTTAATATGTAATAAATATTTACAAGGTAGATCATCATTAACTGAATCCTATAAACATTCAATTAATTTGAATCATAAATTATTTATAAATTTTAGCAATTTAAAAATCTATTTATTACCTGAAAACATTGAAATATTAAATGAGGAATTAAACGATATTAAATTATGTATTCAGCCAACTTATAAGAAAAATGATATAATGATGTTAGATAATGGGAAATATGGATTAGGTATTGATTTGAATGGCCATACTTATTTACCTGGTTTTATTGGTATTAATAATATTAATGGCAATATTGATTATTTGAATGTTATTTTATTAAGTTTGTCTCATATTATTCCAATTAGAAATTTTTTTTTATTAAATGATTTTAACAATACGGATTTTGAGTTCTTAATTAAATTTTCATTGTTTATTAGAAAAATTTGGTTTAATAGATTATATAGAAATCATTTATCATTAATTGAATTAATTTTATTGATTTCAAAGTTAAGTAATGAAAAATTTAATTTAAATTTAAAGAAAAATCCGAAAGATCTTTTAATTTGGTTATTAAATTTTTTAAATAATCAATTTACCAATCATTTAAAAAATAGTTTAATAGGTGATTTATTTCAAGGTAAATTAAAAAAATCAGATGATGATAAAAAATCAATAAAATTTTGGTATTTGAATTTGAAATTACCTGACGTTACTCTATTTAAAGATTCTAAAAATGCTTTAGTTAATCAATTTAAATTAATTGAATTAATTAATAATTTATCTTATAAATTTATTAAATTACCGAAAAATTTAATTATTTATATTGATAGATTTTCCAATTTGAATGATAATGAACTAAATTCAAATTTCATTTTATTTAATCCTGATTCATTAATTATCAATGAAAAGAAATTTAAATTAATTTTGAATATTTTAATTGAATTTAAAAAGATAGATAATCCAAACAATAAAGAAAACAGTTTCAAAATTCATTATAAAGTTCAATTATTAAATAAAGTTGATTTAAAATGGTACGAAATTGATGATTTAGTTGTTAAAGAAATCCAAAAAGAAGAAATCGTTTATAATTTATCTTGTTTACAATTTTGGGAAATGTATGAATGAACTAGAGTTCTATAATTATAATGATGTTATGAGTCTTTTTTTTTTTTTTTCTATTTCTTTTTTACAATTAAATTAAACCAATTAATCTACATATATACATACATATATATAAAACATAATAAATTGTATTATTGAATCGCAAGTCTATTAACATTACCTGTTATTATTGAAACAGTATTATCTTCAATTAATTGATCGGCTGTTTCAGCTAAATGTTTCTTTGGATCTTGTTTACCAACATATCTTGTTTTTAACTGATCCTCTGTTAGTTCTTTTTCTTCAGTAATTCTATCGACATATAATTTAGCAATTTTAACCATCTGCTTTGATGAATCAAGATTTTTACATTCTTTTGTTTCATAATCACTCAATTTTAATCCTGTTGTCCATTCCTTTTTATGTAAATTTAATAACATGTCAGTCTCCTTTGAAGTCTTTCTATAATCAATATTTAATGAATAATAACTTCTATTTAATCCATGAATCACTGCTTGAATTGTTGGTTTATTTAATAACCCAACATTTGATGTAGTCTGTCTCGGTTCTTGACTTAATACTAAAGATTGTGAAGAAATTGATCTAAATGCATCAATAACAACTTTACCCTTAACTGATTGAATTGGATCAATAACAACTGCAACAGATCTAGGATTCAATTGTTCAAAAGATTGTTGAGTGTTGACATCAACACTTGATAACCAACATCCAAACCCTGGATGTGAATGATACCACCCAACAACCATTTGATCTCTTCCTGTTTGTTTTAACATATCCATCATTTTTGTTTGAAAGACATCATCAACTGCTTCAACGGAAACTCCTGTACCTGATTGTGGCATTGCAAAAACATCAACAACTTGAATTGTAAATTCATCGACAAACTCTCCTAACATTAATCCCATAACTTCCATTGGAACTCCTGCTCTACCATGTTTCAACATCTTTAATAAAGCTAATGATGAAATATAAACAGTTTCTGCATTATCAATGGCAGGTTGATCTTGTGGCATGCTAGCAGCACCTCCCAGCCCTTGCAATCTTGATCCTAATAATGATTGAAGTCTATCCATTGATTTTTATCTAATTATTTGAATCTATATTTGTACTTCTATAAACTTGATTTTGTTTCCTTTTGATAAAGTTCAAATTCAGTGGCAAAAACGTCGATCGACTTTACGTGCCAGTCGATCGACGCGCCCCCCGGTCATTAGAGATTTGAATTTGAAATAGAAATGGACAAGTTGGCGTAGTTTACGGTGTGAAGTACTTTTCCTTTTTTATAGCCTTTGTTCAGTAGAGAGAAACTCCTGTACTTTTATCAATTTCACTTAATGTCTTCTCCAATTCAATTCAATCTATCCAAAGATCCAATTTATGATCATTGCTTTTCTGCTGATAAAAAGACTGTTGCAATTACTAAATTAAATACTGTTGAAATTTATGATGTTTCCCAAAGCACTGCTCCAAAATTAATTACTAAATTAGAAGGCCATGACAAAACCATTACAGCTCTTGATATTAACGCCAAAGGTCAAATCGTTACATGCTCTCAGGATCGTAATGCTTTAGTTTGGGATAAACAACCAAATGGTATCTACAAACCAACTTTAGTCTTATTAAGAATTAATAGAGCTGCAACTTGTGTCAAATGGTCACCAAACGGTGAAAAGTTTGCAGTGGGTTCATCAGCTCGTGTTATTGCAATTTGTTATTTTGAATTAGAAAATGATTGGTGGATTTCAAAACATATTAAAAAACCGTTAAAGTCAACAATTTTATCATTAGATTGGCATGAAAATAATGTTTTATTAGCTTGTGGTTCAACCGATGGTCACGTTAGAGTGTTTTCTTCTTATATTAAAGCCGTTGATCAAAAACCAGTTGGTACCATTTGGGGTGAAAGATTACCATTTCAAACTCTATGTTTAGATGCAAATTTAAGTGCTTGGGTTCATGATGTAAAATTTGATCCTTCATATCAATTTTTAGGAGCTGTCACTCATAATTCAAATGTTAATTTTATTTATCCAGGTGAAAATGATGGTGAAATTTCTGGGATTTTTAAAGTTAAAAATTCAAAATTACCTTTTAATTCCATTATTTTTGTCCATTCGGGTAAAGTCGTTGTTGCAGGTCACGATTGTCATCCACTTGTTTTTGAATACGATGATTCAAAGGGTTGGTTTAATTCTTATTCGATCGATGAGCCAAATTTAAAAAAATCAGGTGTTAATGAAAATCAAACCGCTCTAAATATGTTTAGACAGTTAGATTTAAAAGGTTCAAATACTAATGTTAGTGGTAAATTAGCCACTATTCATCAAAATGCTATCACCACCTTAAGACCATTTCAACAAGATCCAAATGGTGTTATAAGATTTACATCAAGTGGTAATGATGGTAAAATTGTTTTGTTTGATGTTTAATGAATTACTAATTTATACATATTTTTTCGTATTATCTATATACGTACATTTATGGTAAGTTTTTCCTTTTCGATTTATTTTTTTTCCCCCCAATATATATTACGAAATAGATTGAAACAGTATACAGTGTAAGCGTAAAAAGAAGAAAAAACACAAAACAAGATTTAGCTCTCAAAGCCTTATAACATTAATACATAAAAGAAAATACACCTAAAAGAATTAAATTAAACTAAATTAAATTAAACCCAAAATTTAATTCTAATCATCAATACAGGAACTTAACCCAGCATTTAAACGTTGGGCAGCAGCAACACTTTTAACAACTTCAGCAACATTAACAACTTCCGAGACATCAACTTCTTCAGAATCATTATCACCACCATCATTGTCAACACCATTAACATTAACATTATCTTGATCATTTTCCTCATTGCTTGAATTAACCAAAACTCTATAAACAGAATTTTTAAATGATGTGTTAACTATACCAAATTTTTCTTCTAAGGATCTCATTTGTTCAATTAATAGATCAGGTGATATATTATTTGGATCAATTTGTCCTGTTTGAATTGCAATTTCTAGATCTGATTGATTTAGTTGCTGAATTGTTGATTCCAATTCACCTTTTAAAATTAATAAGGAAATTGCTAATTCTCTATACTGTTTTAAAGTTTTTGCTTCGAGAGATGTTACACCCGGAATTGTATCATAATCTTGTGACAAAAATAATTCTGACATAATAAGTATATTTAATGAAGTTTATTGTGAAATTTAAATACAAAAACACGTTAAATTGTAAACATACACTTGCGTCGATTTTAAGGTCGACTCATCGTTTTTTTTTTACTTTTGCTTTTTTGGCTAATTATGGAACCGAAAAAAAAAAAGAGTGGCAAAGTTTGCGGCGTATTAGTTTAATCAAAGTCACGTTTTAGGAGTCACCTGCTACTCAAATTTCAAAATTCAAATCCGAGATGCATTAGATCCAACCCGGATATTTGTGTGCCTACGATCTTAAATTAAGTTGTGGAACGAATAAACGGAATCAAACTATTTTCTTATCTTATGTTTCTATGATGCAGCACGTACATGAACTTGAATGAATTTCTTTGATATTGGCAAAATGGTCGTTCTTTAAACAACAAAATAGGGCCAATCTGTTTCAATTGCTAGGCGAGCTTACAGCAACACACAGGAAGTTAGTTATTTTTATCTGTAGCAATTAAATTACCCCAAGAAATTAAATTATACCCAACTTCATTATGTTTCTGTATGCAAGTTTACAATTATGTGATTTTATTAACTGAAATTTGCAGATACTTGAATCAACTTTTGATTTTATACACAGCCGTATGATACCTAAAGGCTGTCAAAACAACGATAACTAATTCAAGTTGTTAAGTTACACCGTGAACTCCAGATTCTTTTTTTTAAAATAAGTTACAAAATTAAAGCCAAGTAGATGTTTTCTTTTTTTAGATTTTTGGTTAATTTTTAATGAGTGCTTGATATGTTTGGTTGCTTACTTAAAAATATAATGCCCTCGACGTTATCATGAAATTTTTGCTATACTACAGCTGATATGTTTGCACAAACTTGCATTTCCTTCATCCCTACCTTCTTTTTTAACTAAAAAGAAAAGAGGAACACCACACTTTTTTTTCTTTATTTGTAAGGAAAATCGGACTTTTAAAATACAATTTTTTAATTCCAACTATAAAAAAACAATCTTATAATTGACTGAACAAACGTAAAATTAAAAATAATTTGATCTTTATTAAAGAGTATATATATATATATATGTAACATATAAATACCAATCTGGGATTAATGAAATCAAACAATCCAAATTGAAAGCGTGAAGTAAACAAAACCATCCTAAGAAAGAATTATATATATATAAATATATTGTAAGTTGGACTGAGGGTAGAAAAGAAGTTTATAATCAAGATAATACATGATGATGGGTATAACTATGAATAAATGTATTATAAAATTGAAGGAAGAAGTAAAGTCACAAAAATCAAAAAAAAAAACGAAGTAAAGAAATAAATGTTAGTTCGCAAAATTATAACAGTAGTTACCCCCAAAAAAAGGAAACAAATTTGCTTGAATTTTTTTGAAATTAAGTCATATGAACTTTCAGGGGGTCAAAGAAATAACCAAAACCTCAAATTAATTTATAGAATATCTAACTTGAAAAAAATTAAAAAAATACGAACAACAATGAAATTAAAGAGTTCAAGGAAAGAACTTAAATTCAACCACTTCTATAAGGAAACCAAAAAGAAATTGAAAAGAACGAAAACAAAAACCTGATATCAAAACAATCAAATGAAATAAATTGAGTAATCTAATGAATAATAATGATAAACGTTAAACTTTAGTAACACAATTGAAACATGAAGCTTAGAAAAATAAACTCTAGAAACATTAAAATGAAATCATCATAATGATAAAAAAACTAATGGCTAATCTAAACCATTAATAATAGTGACAATAAACCTGTAAAAATGCCGACAAAGTTTCTAACGTTGGAAACACCAGCACCTTCAAGAATGGAAACGGAAGC
This sequence comes from Ambrosiozyma angophorae, assembly GCA_030567475.1. Lineage (NCBI taxonomy): Eukaryota > Fungi > Ascomycota > Pichiomycetes > Pichiales > Pichiaceae > Ambrosiozyma > Ambrosiozyma angophorae. Next base: position 40,366 of record JAJLSH010000190.1, on the reverse strand, counting down.
TGAGGAACTACTACTTCCAGAACTACCAATAGTTATAGCACTAGTTGCAAGAGTGTATGCATAGGCAGAAGATGATGTAACAGCAGCACCAGAAGAAGAATTGACTTCTTCTAAAGTAGAAGTAGCTTCTGATTCAAAAGTAACGGTACTTAACTGAGCTTCATAGGTATCAGTGGTTTCTTCAGTTGAAGTGGATGCAATCACTGTTTCATATGTTGAACCTTCGGAAACGATAGTTGAAGTACTGCCGTACGAAACTGTGGCAGTAAATGTAGTACCTTCAACAATGGTGGTGATGACAGTGCCTTCAGTTGAAGTAGAAGTAGTTCCTTCAATTTCAGTAGCAGTAACTTCGGTCGCTGATGTGGAACCTTCAGTTGAGGTAATAGGAACGGTAGTTGTATAAGTTGAACCACCTGAAGTAACAACGCTAGTAGAGCATGGAACAGTGACAGTAACCGTGACACCTTCAGAGACAGTAACAACTGTAGTATAAACAGATGAAGCAGTAATATCACTAGTAACTGGAACAGTTGTTGTGTAAGTAGAGGCACCAGATGTAACAACGGAAGTGGTACATGGAACGGTGACGGTGATAGTAGTATCAGCAGTAACTGTTTCAATAGTTGTGTATATGGTAGCTGCAGTTTCAGAAGTGGCTGCATTACTTGAAGTAATTGGGACAGTAGTTGTATAAGTAGAACCACCTGAAGTGACCACACTAGTGGTACATGGAACAGTAACGGTGACAGTAACATCATCGGTAACTGTAACAATAGTTGTGTAGATGGTAGAGGCAGTAACATCACTAGTAACTGGAACGGTTGTTGTGTAAGTTGAACCACCTGAAGTAACAACACTAGTAGTACATGGAACTGTAACTGTCACCGTTTCGTCATTAGTAACAGTAACAATTGTAGTGTAAATTGTTTCTTGTGTAGAAGTTGAATTGGTATATGTGAAAGTAACAAGATCTCTCTTAGCCTTGAAATTAAATTCGTCAGGATAGGTAAATTGAGGTATATCAAAAGTAGAAGTTAAAGCTTCTTCTTCAATATAAGAAGGTATCGCAACGGTTTCTTCCAATGCTTTCCCTCTTAGATAAAGAAAATTGAATGCTGTAACTTGGGTAGCTAGCAAAGAATAAGTTGCTAATCTCTTAAGTGAAGAGAACATTATAAAAGAGTTAAAAGTGCAATGTAATTATTAGAGAAAAGTATTCTGCCTAATATTGAAAGAAGGAACATTACTTGAATTTATACCAGTCTATAGCATAGCCACCAATTCCTTAAATAAGCTGCATCTGGAACCTAAGCACAAAACCATAAACAAGAAATTATTTGAGCTTTTAGGCTCTTGATGCAGATGTGCAGCTTCATAAAAGGATTTCATTCTTGGAACGGGAAAATTTGGACTCTCTCGGCCAAATTTCAGTTTCTTTCTCCCCCCACCTTGCACAAAGCCGCATAGAGAAGTTTGCTTTGAAATCCCGGATAAAAAATCAAAGCAGATGACTTTAAGCACGTGATTAAATTTAAATTCCGCATTTGAATCTTCAAAGTCCGCGCCACTGCTTCAAAATTATAACTGCCAAACCCCAATTTATGTTACTTTGGTTACACAGTTTTGGAAGAGCATGTTCAGTGCCATCTTCAATCTAATTTTTGATAACTTTACTGGGTGAAATAATGCCCAAGAATTCTAGGAATAGGTCTAAATCTTGTGTTTCTTGCAGATCCAGAAAGAGACGTTGTACGAGAGAGCTTCCGATCTGTGGGTATTGTAAGAAAAATGGTCATGCTTGCAATTATGAAAACACACCCAGCAAGCCAAACGATGGACGGGTTAGAAAAATAAAATTAAGAACAAGTGATGAACAACTTTCCATGGAAGAACAAGCAAGACTGCTTGTAGATTTGGGAACCACAGTTACTATGAATAGCAGCTCTTGCTATTCGTCATCGCCTGATAACTCCACCTCAACTACAAAGTCAAATCAATCTACTCCAAATTCGGTCCCAAAGTCAAGGAAAACAAGTGTTTTAAAGGCTTTTTTCCCTCATAAAGTTCCTAACTCTCAAATACAAGAGAAGGATACCAATCCAAAGATTAGATTGGGAACTGCATACACTAATATTATGGCTTCAATGAATTCAAGTGGCTTACCATTTTCCAAAGATTTGGAAGTACTCTTTAGCTATGTACCCACTAAAGAAAAAGCTGATTTATTGTTGCAAAGATATATAACTTCAATTAATCCTATCATACCTGTATTTGATTTGGATGAATTTTTACCATTATATGAATCATTCTGGATAAACAAAGATTTGGTGAATGATATCTCATTTTATATAACTTTATTTACCATACTATATGCAAGTGCAGTTTCTGAATTCGAGGAAATTACCATACAATTAAATGAATCTGAAAGTGTTCATTTAAGACAAGAACATATTAAAACTATTAGATACTATGTTGGTGCAGCTGAAATTTCTTTGGCGATGTCTGATTTCCCCCGAAAAGTGACTGTTATTGGCTTACAGTCTTCATCCATACTGCATTCTGTTCTAAGAAACGATTGTAGAACTGATGATTGTGGCTCCGTTGCCTCCTTAGTAAGATCAGCTCAATTAATTGAATTACATAGAGATCCTGCAAATTATCACAAAATCAATAACCGTAAAGAAGTTCAGTTGAAAAGAATGTTATGGTGGAATATAGTGCATTTGGATTTAACAAGTGCTTTATCATCAAGATTATCACCAATAGTTAATTTAGAAGAATGTGATACTTTACTTCCTGAAGAATATAATTACGATTCTTTAAATAATTATAAACTAAATCAAGCCTATGCATTTGCAAATGGTAAATTCAGATGGGCTCATTGCTGTAATAGCATATTAAGATGCTCTGCTTCTTTAAAATTCAGGAATAAAGATTTTGAAATTCTTAGTAAATTAGAAAAGGATGTTCAAGATTTAAGTTTACAATGTTCATCATCAGTCCAAAGAATTTTAGACCCTAATAATATTTCACCAGATCAAGAACACTTTGCTCAATTTAGTGCTTCTGTTATATCAACACTCCCTGATCGTTGCTATATTTTAATGAATCTTGCTTTCAATCAGAGATTCCCAAGACAACAATTACAGCAGCAATATTTACTAACACAGCAAAATCTGACAGGTCCAAGGTTTCATATTAATCAACTTTCGTCGTTGAATATCAATAAAGATTTATCATCGACAGCAAATATAGAAGAAGAACAAATCAACCTAAAATTAGTTTCAAATCAAATTCACTTATTAAATGAGTTTAGCAGATATGGGGCTATGCCATATAATGCTATTTACTTATGGGAAATTAGAAAGTTCCAACCTATTCAAGCAATATTATCATTATTGAGAATATTAATCTTAGAAATTAAGAATAGCAATTTTTCTACTCAAGATCATATTAATTATAATAAATCTTTAAGACAAGATGAAAAAGTTAAGATTATTGAAATGGCAGTCTCGAAGTTAGGTTATTTATCAGAACACGCAACAGAGTTATGCAGGCAAAGATGGGGTTTAATTAGAAATTTAAAAGATGCAACTTGGACTCAACTATTTGGTTCAAAGCTTTCTACCTTAGAGAATCATCAATACACACAAAATCAACAACAAACTTTACATATACGCCAACACCAGCAAGCTATTTCCTTAGATAACCTCCTTTTGAATAACACCTCCCCTTCAAATTTAGACGCAGACGCAGACGCAGACGCAGTTTCTCCAAATACGAATATGACAGAACCTCATTCTGCACCATCATCGGAAACAAATCCTGATTTTATTAGTATGGATGATGAATTAACAGAGACTCAGTGGAATGAAATGATATCTGAGCTAACTAGTGTACAGAAGATTATTGATCAGAACATTTACGCTAAACTATGGGATCCTAAAGCTGGGCATTATTTAATGTGAATATGCGCCAGGTTTTTTTAGGCATTTCTTTTGGTTCAAATAAGAAATATTATCGGTTATTTTTCTTCAATTTTATCTACTGTTTTGGGACTTTTGTTTATTTCTTTTTGTGTGTGAAAATGTACCTTTTTTTTCCTACTTTTATTGGTTATTTCTTTCTGGTTTTTATTTCGCAAATCTTGAACTACTTTTGTATATGTAGTTGATTTTACTTTTTTCCAATCATTTCCATTGTTTCTCTCTTAAGGTTATCTTTGAATTATTCTCCTCTCTCTTAAGCATTGTTATAAATGGCTCTAAATATTTTACATTTGGAATGAAATTGGCGGATATGCAAGTTGTGCACTAACAAAATTAAAATATGCATTAGCACCTGTCGTTGGGATTTAAGCTGAGTTTGCGCGAGCTCGGCAAAAGTCCCTTGAGTTAGAGGAGTAAACGTAAGAGGACTCAAATAGCAAAACTGTAGCGTGGATATTAATGCACAGCAATCGTAGATGACGCATCAAATAGGGCAATCAGGGAACAGAAGTCAAAAAAAGAAAGTGTTCCTGTAAATATTCTAAAATTGTCTCACTCAAATTTTGTATGTAAATCTTATCATTTCCTCTAAAGCGACTTTCATTAAACTCAAGAGTCTTTAGTGAACATCAAATAGTGTTCTAGGGGACAGAAGCAATAAGATTACCGTATTTATTACACCACCAGATTCCAAAAACAGAAACACGGTTTTCCAAGATTAAAAAAGTTTGATGACAATCAAATGCCCAACACACAATCTAACAACAACCAATATGTATGGATGCATCTGCCAACTTAATGGCAGAAATTCCTAAGAGATTAGTTAAAATCACATCAAGACTTTGAAACTCTTTTTTTCAACTTAAACTTTTAATAAAATACGTTCTTTTGGAGGCAGTGTCCCAGTGAAGTTTTATTCTTTGATGGTGGGAACAAGTTAATTCAAGTTAATTCAAATTTATTTGCTTTAAGATGTACTGTACTCACTACTACACATTGGAAACTTCGCAGATCTGCCATAGGAAGATCTTGTGCCAATAAACTTTGTAGGGGCATTTTAGTTGTAACTACACTTTTGATTTTCTTGATTAATAAAAGGAAAAAAAAATGTGCAGTTTGTATTTACTGTTATTCCATATTAGAACATCAGCCTGAGAAGGTATACGGCTTGTGCTGAATTCTATAAACTGTAATATTCTTCTTCCGATATACCCTTAATCCTAACCATAAAAGGTCAGAACAAATTAAATTGAATCTTACCAAAAACAGTTCTAGAAACTGGGAGTTTCAAAATGTAATTAATACAAGTAAACTTTGGTACCTATAGTTTCGAATGAGTGAGCTAAGTTGTGCAATTACGTGAAATCGAGAATTTCGACGAGTGAGATCAACTGCTCCCCTGTTAAGTAAGAGTGCGGGGCCAAACAGAACGAAATCTAAAAATTGAAAACTGATAGATCACTTAAGTTCTCTTGGTTGTGAAAATTTAAGTAACAACAAGTAGTGATTTCGATTATGTTATGAACGCTTAATGATGCATCGTGTTGGACTCTTAAACATTGGTTATATAAACTCTGAAAGTGGAACTCTAATTTGTTTTCTTTTGGTTCTCTTCTTCAGGTATTTTATATTATGGACAAAGAAGTAAATGAACTTAAAGATTTTATTGATTTGGTGTCTCTGTTACCATTTGAACTTATTCTTCATCTATTCTCTAAAATATACACCTCATATATTCCTATTAATGAATATTTTTCTCAACTGTCAAATCCAAATGTGGAAATTGCTCATGATTCACTACTTTCTTTGATATTTAGTCGAACCTCAATTTTGTGTACATCTGGAAAGGTTTTATATGGAGAATGCGAAGTTTCTGATTGGTTTGGATTCTTCCGAGCTTTAACTAAAAAAAAGTTTCAATTAAATAAATTAATTTTTGGATATGACTTTGATATAAAATGTTTGGAGCTTATTCAATTTATTAAGGATAACGCAACGTTTTACAGTCATCTTAGTATTAATTTTGGTATTCATTCAAACATAAAAATTTTTGAACAATCTATTTCCACTTTCATCTTCTTACACAACTCTACTTCTACTACTGTGGAGCTTCATTTATTAGACTATTTGAGTACAGGTGATTTTGAGAGTTATTTTCAAATTGTAACTCCGATAGTCAGTTGTATTAGGAATATGAAGTTTGATGCTAACCAATACTTCATAAATAATTATAAATTCAACTTAGAAGAATTTTCAAATTTAAAAAATATTGATTTGAAAGTGTCTAATTTTTATGGTTCACTGAAAAATCTACTTATAAACAACTCTATCAGGGATTTACATTTGGAAAGTGACTGGATAGAATTTGATGATCGTATACACGATTTGGACTTTGGTTGCCTTGCAAGTCTGAAATGTCTTTATTTGACTCGTCTTCATTTATCATATAAGGCATTGCAAAGTATTCCCAATACATTAAAGGAATTGCATATATGTAAATGTACAGTTGATTACATTGATGGGTGTGAAGGGCTCCCGATTGATTACTTTGATAGTTTGAAACATTTGAATTTAAGTGAATTTAGTTTTAGTGATATAATATTGGGTTGCAATATAAGTAGCAGCTTCATTGACGAACCAACATCCCTAAATGCCGAGTATGTGAATTTTGATGAATCCTTTCTCTATTGGGATATGGACACCCCTACAGGCTCAGACGAATCTTTTGTTGCGGTTGATAGTGATGATAACACAGAAATGTCTGAATTTAGTAATTATTCCTTGGATAATGACGCTTGTATATCTAAAATAGATAAGCTGTTTATGTATGACCTGACTATGGTTTCATTAATGACAAAAAATTTCTCGTTTCGTCCTGGGGGATTAGGTGGCTCTGTTTTAATTGCTCTTTCCTTCAATGAAGCGGATTCATCAAGCATGGATATTAGAAATATTTCGAGGGTGGTTACTGGTTGGCAAGAACTTTCAAACGATAGTTCAGTGCTTGATTTGTTTGAGTTTAATTTTGTGAATGTCAAGGAAATTGAGATTTATTTGTATGATGAAGCTCGATTAAAGTTAATGCTTAACATCGTCCCCAATACAGTTGAAAAGTTTTTATTACACAAAACTCCTCAAAGTTCGTTTTCTTTGTTGTCTAAATTCTTCGATTTTAAGAAACATTCAAGTAGTTCTATGGGTGCAGATTATTCCTTGGTTAATAAGTAGTTTACAGGTTTCATATTTTGTAGTATATTTCTTAGGCATTACCTTCTTTATGAATTTCAATTAATTCCTCTCTTTCCCTTGTGGTTGTAATAGTAATTTTGTTTCTAAGGCGACTGCCAATTGAACATCCGTGTCATTAGTTTACTTTTGTTTGGTTGCAGCAGGATCACAGATGGCTTTTTTTTGTATGAGTTGATAATTCCTTGAATGAATTTTGAAATAATAGAGTTCCTTTACATTTGTTTATATGTCACGTTAACTGGTTACTCCAATAAAATTAAAAATCAAATTAACACTCTTTTCGTATCGGTAGTTTTTTTATTATGGCAGACCTCACAGATTTCAAGGAAACCAGTAATGATCTTTCAAATTTCATTGAAATATCATCTTTCTTACCGCTTGAACTTATAATACATCTGTTTCGTTTTATTTATGTCAATTATATGCCAATTAATTCTTACTTTACCTGTGCTCCATATTTTAACAATAACCAGGTTTATGATTCTATAATTAGTTCGATCTTTAAAAAGTGTCCAATTGAATTATTCACTGAAGAGTTCCGTTTTTTTGGTATTACTGATGGTATCCTATTAGTTGAATCAACAGATTTTTACGATTTAGTACTAAACTTTAAACTGAGGAGTATTAAAAGTAAAGAAATCAAGTTACATTCATTCGATGATAATGTTTTAGATATTTTGGACTATATCTGTTTAAATTCAAATTGTTTTGAATGCGTCTCTCTGGAATTATCATGGGAATTGAATAAAGAAGTCCAAATATTTGAGCTTGTGGATAGATTAGTAGAGATTAAAAAGTTTGTTCAAGTAAATTTGTACTTTCATTATAATCAAGAAGGATGGCAAAGTGATCAATTACTAATACCGGAAATATTTAATTCCCTAGTAGGGTGTATTTCAAAGCTGAAGATTGATTTTGGTGAAGACTTTTTTGGAAAAGTTGGTTATGGTTTTATTAAAGAATGTACAGCGTTAGAAAGATTATCCGTTTCTCTTAATAAATATTACACAAATTTGATTAATGAATTCAAAAGTAAAACTCTCAAGTATTTGCATGTTGTTGTATTAACTGATGAGCTTGATGGGTTTGCAGGTTTTGATTTCAGTGGTTTTATAAATTTGGCATTTGTCAATTTATGGAATCTTTACTTACCCTTAAAGACTTTAAAAAGTTTACCTCCTTCTGTCACTGATTTACATTTAATTGAATGCTGGTTTGAAGTTAATGACCCGGAAACAGCTACAAATATCCCAAACATCAAATCACAAGATTTTAGTAGAGATATATTTGTGAATATACAACATCTAATAAATTTAAAGGAAGTTGAACTGAGATATGTTAATTCTGATTTATCGTTAGAGAATGATTTAAAGAATTCTATAGCAGATTCAGACTTCGGTGGATACAATCAGCATTATTACAATTTTAAAAACGAAAGCGATTTTATTGCCGTTAACCCTTATATTTCTGAAATGGGAAAGCCAGTGGTTTACGATTTATCGAATATTCCATATACTGAAAAGAGTATTTTATTACAGTTTGAATTCTCGGGAGGTTATTTAGAAATGGTAATTGAACTTCATAACAAAGAATCATTCAATTTTAAGTCTAACATTAAGTGTACTAAGGAATTATTGATTTGGAAACAAAAGCAAACTGGACATCCAGTACTTGACTTAACTAACTTTAATTTCAATGGTATTAAAAACATATTTTTTCGTTTATCTGTTTTCTGGCCATTTACAGTCATGTTTGGTAATATTCCAGATTCAGTTGAAAAAATTGGATTTAATACAAGAGGTGAGCCCTTTGCATTATTGTCTAAGTCTCATAAATTTGAAAGTGATGACTCAAGCCATTGGTTTTATGAATTTGTGCTAGTTAAACATAAACTTCAACCTGAAGTAATTCAATAGTTCATAATGTAGTATGAATATCCTTCAGGATCAAGTTCGAACTTAAATTTTTCTTATAATGTATATTTGTAAACGGTATATCTTCTATATGATATTCATTAATTTTGATTTTGTACTCCAGATAAAGTTGGTCACGAAGAACGAAAAAAGAAGTGATTCTCTAACGGCTCCAGAGGTGCACAAGCATTGCATGTTCGTGACTTATTGTTACTCGCTTACAAAATCGTCATTTTTTGATAAAATTTTTTTTTCCAAAAATGACTTTAGGTTCACTCCCTTCCGATAAATTTTCAAACGTTAAGATATTTAGAGTGACTTTAGTGTATCATTTTTCCAATTGAACTGATGTGCTTGGCATCATGAAGTACATTCATATGTGAAGTTGAAGATGACTTAATAAAATTCTTCCTAATCTCCTCTTCAAGTCAGTTGTATCTCCTGCCTATTTGGCTCATAACAACGACATACCAGAGTCTGGAAGCCCCCAAAATGGTCAAATCTGGAACCTGTGCTGATTCACTTTTTGGCTCCAGCTAGTTTCCATACCCCACAAATCTGACTAGTAGTTTTGAATCATCTGAAAGTTTTGAAAAATTTGAATTTTCTTTTTTTTTTGGCTCCGGGACATAAATATCTAGCCGAAACGCTTTTAAATGACTCCAACTTGCAACTTGGTGAATCATATGGCTCATGTGCATCCCAAACTCCGAGCCTCCCAAACCCGAGCACCAGATCCGAGCCGCTGGCAATATTGCGGAGGAGCTGATTGGTGAACCCGGGGATTTAGCTGAAGAATGGTATCAAAATACCGGATAAAGTAAAAAAGCAAAAATTAATGTAATTTTTTTTATTGTTGCGTAGTTCCCGTTATATGCACTTAAGATTTACTTATTGTGGAGGACGTTAAACCAATGCAAATATAGCTCATTTAATGCAATTACGTTTGCAAAGTTGAATCAATACCATTAGTACTTCAAGTTTATTTATTTACTTATTTACTGTGGTTGCTTATTGGGAGTTTGAGTAGCAAGTGCGGTACCAACCAATAAATTTAGGTTGTATCGTTCAAATTTCACAATAACTATACTTTAATCTAAATAATATTTTCCTTTCCAAGTTAGTTCGTACTATAAATGTAAAATAAAAAAATGGATTTGTAAATTGATTCTTTTTTACTGAGTAACATCAAAAAAATGTATAAGTGCGTTTGTGCTTTTTTGTTTTGAAAACAAGATGTCAGAATTATCTTCGTTGAGTGAGGTTTGAAACAAAGAAAACTAATTTATTAGCTACCATAATTCTAGTAAATCCCTTTTGTTTTCTCTTATTACACAAAAGATAAGTCTTCAATTTTAATAACTAAATTATGTCAGTATACAGACATAAAAATTCAAAAATTGTTAGTAAGAAAAACAAAAAGGGAGCAGTAGAACCAGTATCAACGACAACAACAGCCACTGATTCAACTACTTCTTTATCAAATCCTTTTATTACACTTTCTAAATCCAGTTCACTCAATGACACATCTATAGTACAAGATTCAAAAAGATCATTGTTTCCACAAGGATTGACAGGCTATTCACCTATAAATCGACTTCACGATAGTTCGTTAAATGAGAATCCCTTCAAGAGAAATTCACTCTATAGTTCTACATCCACATCAAAGTCATTTGATCAGCCAGCCTCTCCCACAAATAAATCTATATTATTAACCGATAATTTAGACTCCAAAACAAAACTTTTAAAATATTCTTACAACCCCACCCTCACGTCTTCTGAGCGGTCAGCTATATTTTTCGAGCATGATGGATTCCCATTAACAGACTTCACAGCAACTCCTGAAGAAGATGATATATATCATAATCCAGATTCAATTGAAGATGCAAACTATGAGAAACATAGATTTTTAAATGATTTAAAATCTCTGGATAAACGATCATTCTCCGGTTTCATTGGTTTAATTTTATTATTCGTTGGATTAATTAGTCTAATGGTTGTATTGCCTGTATTAACTTTTACTGGCATAGCAGGCCATTCCAATAAAAAACCATTAATTCAAGAATATGAAACTTTAAGTGAATATACCTATCCTACTTTGAATGCAATTCGAATGAATTTAATTGACCCTGATACACCAGAACCCCTAAAAGTTAAAATTGGTAGCGATGGGAAGCAATGGAATTTAGTTTTCAGTGATGAATTTAATAAAGAAGGTCGAACATTCTATGAAGGTGATGATCAATTTTGGTATGCACCAGATTTTAATTATGCAGCTACAAATGATTTAGAATGGTATGATCCGGATGCAGTTACAACAAGTAAAGGTTCATTAAAATTAAGAATGGATGCATTCCCAAATCATAATTTGTTTTATCGATCGGGTATGTTAAATTCGTGGAATCGTATGTGTTTTACACAGGGAATTTTAGATATCGGAATTAATTTACCTGGAGATGGTAAAACAAGTGGATTATGGCCTGGTGCTTGGTCGATGGGTAATTTAGGTAGACCGGGATATCTGGCAACAACAGAAGGTGTTTGGCCGTATTCATATGATTCATGTGACGCAGGAATAACTCCAAATCAAAGTTCTCCAGATGGACTTTCTTATTTACCTGGTCAAAAATTAAATAGTTGTACTTGTATAGGTGAAGATCACCCTACAATCGGCAAAGGTAGAGGAGCTCCTGAAATTGATATTTTAGAAGCAGCAGTTAGTAATTATTTTCAAAATGGGATATTGGAAGCAAATGGTAATTTAACACCAATAATTGAAGGTGCCATTTCTCCTGGTGGTGTAATCACCTCTTCATATCAGGTTGCACCATTTGATATTTGGTATATACCAGATTATAATTATATCACAATTCGAAATAAAACAATATCTTCAATGAATACATATACAGGAGGACCATTTCAACAGGCAATATCAAGTGTTAATACTTTAAATCCGCAATGGTTTGAGAAAGCCCCAAAACCAAACTTCCAATCATATTCAATTGAATATAAGAATGACGATAAAAATGGTTATATCAAATGGTTTATTGGTAATCAAGAAACAATGACAATGTATTCAAATGCACTATCACCAAATGGTAATGTCAATCGGAGGTTAATATCAAAGGAGCCGATGTCAATCATTATGAATTTAGGTTTGAGTAATTCATGGTGTTGGATTGATTGGGTTAATATGAATTGGCCATATACTATGAGTATCGATTATGTTAGAGTTTACCAAAAGGACAAAACAGATGAAAATGAAATGAGTTTAGGTTGTGATCCAATTGAGTTTAAGACAGTTGATTATATAAAGGATCATTGGGAAGCTTATGGTGATTGGAATAAAACCAGTTGGAAAGATGCTGGATTTAAATTTCCAAAGAATAAGTTAACCGAAGGTTGTTAAGTTTATATTTTAGTAAACACCATAAAATGTATGTATATATATATATATATAAAGAACAAAAAGTGAGGTTACACGCCCCAAAGTTATCTATATATATGTTAATTTAAAAATTTAGATAAATTGAAACTTTCACTAGGAAAGGAAAAGAAGTAAAAAAAAAAACGTTTCCAACAATGGTAAACATGTAATATGATAAACCTAATTTAGACCATTTGGAAAAACAGTCAAGTATTGCTTATAAGTATCAAATAAAGTCTTTTCCAATGGAATGAATTTAAAATCATAATTTGATTCTTTTAATTTTTGAAATAGTTCATCAATATTCCAATTAGCGCAAAGTGCTTTAATACTTTCAGGTTCTTTTTCAGGTTCACCAATATCAACAGACCAACTACCAGGAAACTTATCTTTATTCTTATTTAAGAAATTTAATGGAGTTTGATTAACCAACTTGCCTTCACAAATGAATAATCTTTCTTCATTTAATAAAGGTAATTGAAATGCTAAGATATGAAATTTAGCAACATCTCTAACATCCACAGTTAGATGACCATCACTATCTAAATAGTGACCGGTGAAAGCAGCCGATAAAATTGAATTTGAACTATTTAAAGTTTTTGTAACATCTTCTTGAAAAACTTGAGGACCAATAACAAATGGAGGATTAACTGTGGCCAACTTAAAGTTAACATCATTATCCTTAATGAAATCTCTTGCAGCTTTCTCAGCAAAAGTCTTTGAACACAGATAAGCAGTTAAATCATTTGAAACCATTGACCATTGAATTGGATTCCAATCTTTATTTGTATAAGTTCTAGATTTCCAATCTGGAGCACAAGAAACAATTGTACCAAATGAAGAAGTTAAAACGACATTTGTAACCTGTGGAGCAAATAAGTAAATTGAATTCAAGATATTAACGGTACCATTAACAGCCGGTTCGAAGAACGCCTTCTTCAATTGATCTTTAGGAGTGTTACTATCAGCACAATTGGCAGCAGTATGAATAACATACTTGATTTCAGGATGAGACTTTAATAAGTCATCAAATGCATCTGATTTGGTAATATCTGGAACAAGTACAACCGATAGATTAGCAGACGGGTACTTAGGGGAGAACTGTTTGACAAGGGCATCAGCCTTTGGCTGTGAACGGACTGTAGCCACAACGGAGTAATCTGATGATAAAAGCTGATCCAAAATATGGTGGGCTATGAAGCCGTTAGCACCAGTCAATAGAACGGACATCTCTCTTGTGTTGAAGATATTGGAGAACTAGGGGACACCCAAGTTAAGCACCTCCCGAATGCAGCAGCATCAACACCGGCACCCAGCAGCAGGTTTTTTCTTTTGGGGTATTGGAAAACGAAAAATGAGTCAGCAGCAGCACCGCCGTCGACGTCACGCGGACCGGCTGGCTGGTGGCACGGCGGCGAAAAGTGACAGAGGAAGAAGCAGACGACTTTGGACGAGACGGAGCGGAGTGGTCTCCGGGGCCGCTGCTATATAAGAATATTCCTATTTCCTTTTGGTGTTGCCCTTTTCACTTCTCGAGAGTGTTTATAGTTGCCCTTTTTTTCCCTTCCTTTTTTCCATTCTCCATTCTCCATCACAATGTCAACCGTGGAAGACCATTCGTCTCTACATAAGCTTAGACGGGAGTCTGAAATACTTTCCAATGCCAACAAGATTCTTGTTGCTAACAGAGGTGAAATCCCTATCAGAATTTTTAGATCTGCCCATGAATTGTCAATGCACACAGTTGCTATCTATTCTCATGAAGATAGATTATCAATGCACAGATTAAAGGCAGATGAAGCTTATGTCATTGGCCATAGAGGTCAATACTCCCCTGTCCAGGCGTATTTGGCAATTGATGAAATTATAAAAATTGCTTTAGAACATGAAGTCTCCATGATTCATCCTGGTTATGGATTTCTTTCAGAAAATTCAGAATTTGCAAGAAAAGTTGAAGAATCTGGTATGATTTGGGTTGGTCCAACTTTTGATGTTATTGATTCTGTTGGTGATAAAGTTTCTGCTAGAAATTTAGCTTATAAAGCCAATGTTCCTGTTGTTCCTGGTTCTCCTGGACCAATTGACTCTGTTGACCAGGCTGTGGAATTTGTGGAAAAATATGGCTATCCAGTTATTATTAAAGCTGCCTTTGGTGGTGGTGGTAGAGGTATGAGAGTCGTTAGAGAAGGTGATGATATTAAAGATGCGTTTGTTAGAGCATCATCTGAGGCTAAAACTTCTTTTGGTAATGGTACCGTTTTCATTGAAAGATTCTTAGACAAACCAAAACATATTGAAGTTCAATTATTAGCTGATAATTATGGTAATGTTATTCATTTATTTGAAAGAGATTGTTCTGTTCAAAGAAGACATCAAAAAGTTGTTGAAATTGCCCCTGCAAAGACTTTACCTCTTGCAGTTAGAGATGCTATATTAACCGATGCGGTTAAATTGGCTAAAACTGCAAATTATAGAAATGCTGGTACTGCAGAATTCTTAGTTGATAATCAAAATAGACATTATTTCATTGAAATCAATCCAAGAATTCAAGTTGAACATACTATTACTGAAGAAATTACTGGTGTTGATATTGTTGCTGCTCAAATTCAAATTGCTGCAGGTGCTTCTTTAGAACAGTTAGGACTGTTACAAGATAAAATTACTACAAGAGGCTTTGCAATTCAATGTAGAATTACAACTGAAGATCCATCAAAAAATTTCCAACCGGATACTGGTAAGATTGAAGTTTATAGATCATCTGGTGGTAATGGTGTTAGATTAGATGGTGGTAATGGATTTGCTGGATCTGTTATTTCTCCACATTATGATTCAATGTTAGTTAAATGTTCAACGTCAGGTTCAAATTATGAAATTTCAAGAAGAAAGATGATTAGAGCTTTAGTTGAATTTAGAATTAGAGGTGTTAAAACAAATATTCCATTTTTATTAGCATTATTAACTCATCCTACTTTTATTTCTGGTGACTGTTGGACAACATTTATTGATGATACTCCTGAATTATTTGAAATGGTTTCTTCAAAGAATAGAGCTCAAAAATTATTAGCATATATTGGAGATTTATGTGTTAATGGATCTTCCATTAAAGGTCAATTAGGTTTACCAAAATTAAAATCAGAAGCTGCTATTCCATTACTGACAGATCCTTCTGGATCAGTTATTGATATTTCAAAGGAAGCACCAACTGGATGGAGACAATTTTTATTAAATCATGGAGCTGAAGAATTCGCAAAACAAGTGAGAAATTTCCAAGGTTGTTTAGTTATGGATACAACTTGGAGAGATGCCCATCAATCTTTATTGGCTACAAGAGTTAGAACAATTGATTTATTAAATATTGCTGGAACCACTGCTCATGCCTTTTCTGGTGCATTTGCATTAGAATGTTGGGGTGGTGCAACATTCGATGTTGCAATGAGATTTTTACATGAAGATCCATGGGATAGATTAAGAAAATTAAGACAAGCAGTTCCAAATATTCCATTCCAAATGTTATTAAGAGGTGCTAATGGTGTTGCTTACTCTTCATTACCAGATAATGCAATCGATCATTTTGTTAAACAAGCAAAAGATAACGGTGTTGATATTTTTAGAGTTTTCGATGCCTTGAATGATTTAGAACAATTACAAGTTGGTGTGGATGCTGTAAAGAAGGCTGGTGGTGTCGTTGAAGCAACTATATGTTATTCTGGTGATATGTTAAAACCAGGTAAAAAATACAATCTAGAATATTATTTGAAAACTGTTGATAAAGTTGTTGAAATGGGTACTCATTTCTTAGGTATTAAAGATATGGCTGGTACGTTGAAACCAAAAGCTGCTAAAATCTTAATTGGTGCTATTAGAGAAAGATATCCTCAATTACCAATTCATGTTCATACACATGATTCTGCTGGTACTGGTGTTGCAACTTATATTACATGTGCTAATTCAGGTGCTGATATTGTTGATTGTGCTGTCAATTCTATGTCTGGTTTGACATCTCAACCAAGTTTGTCTGCCTTCTTAGCTGGTTTTGATGGTGAAACTGATATCTCTGAAGATTCGGCAAGAGTTCTTGATGCATATTGGGCTGAAATGAGATTACTATATTCATGTTTTGAAGCTGATTTGAAAGGACCTGATCCAGAAGTCTATAATCATGAAATTCCAGGTGGTCAATTAACTAATTTATTATTCCAAGCTCAACAGGTTGGTTTAGGAGAAAAGTGGATTGAAACCAAGAAAGCTTATGAAGATGCTAATATGTTATTGGGTGATATTGTTAAAGTCACCCCAACTTCTAAGGTTGTTGGTGATTTAGCTCAATTTATGGTTTCAAATAGATTAACTAAAGAAGATGTTGAAAGATTAGCTTCTGAATTAGATTTCCCAGATTCTGTTTTAGATTTCTTTGAAGGTTTAATGGGTACTCCATATGGTGGATTCCCTGAACCATTAAGAACAAATGTTATTTCCGGTAAGAGAAGAAAGTTAACTTCTAGACCAGGATTAGAATTAGAACCATTTGATTTAGCTGAAATTAAGAATGATCTAGTTAGTAGGTTTGGTCCAGCTATTAGTGAGTGTGACATTGCTTCTTATAACATGTATCCAAAAGTTTATGAAGAATTTAAAAAAATCCAAGAAAAATATGGTGATTTATCAGTTTTACCAACAAGATTCTTTTTAGCACCACCTGGATTAGAAGAAGAAATTGAAGTTGAAATTGAAAAAGGTAAAACATTAATTGTTAAAGTTATGGCAATTGGTGATTTATCCTTGAACTTAGGAACACGTGAAGTTTATTTTGAATTAAATGGTGAAATGAGAAAAGTTACAGTTGAAGATAAAAGAGCTGCTGTTGATACAGTTACAAGACCAAAAGCCGATGCTCATAATCCAAATGAGGTTGGTGCTCCAATGGCCGGTGTTATTGTTGAGGTTAGAGTTCATCCTGGTGTTGAAGTTAAGAAGGGTGATCCTCTAGCAGTGCTTTCTGCAATGAAGATGGAAATGGTTATTAGTGCTCCTGTTTCTGGTAAGATTGGAGAAGTTATCGTTAGAGAAAATGATTCTGTTGATGCTAGTGATTTATTAGTTAGAATTTTAAAAGGTGACGACACTACTAATGATGCATAGATGTTTATTATTTTTACTTTCTTTTTATTTCTATATTTTCTATTATTTTCTGCTTATTTATTTTTTTCAGTTTAGTTTGAGTTTACGCAATATACAGTTTTAATATTTTAATGGTTTTGTTTTTTAACAATTTATAGTTTTTATTTATTCGAAACTTTATCCTTTATGAGTCAATATTATTCGTCAATATTATTCTTGGTTTCTTAAAAGTAATTTATTTTGCAGGTACCTTTTAGTTTAGTTCTTCAGTTTACTGGTTTATACGGAAATATTGATGTTAGCTAAAAGCGTTAGGTAGTTGTATTAATAATTAGTAAAGTATGTAGATTATAAAAAGAGCAAATATAACACGGTGCTATCTTGGATTCTGTACGCAGTTAAAGATAAATAGGAAATCTTTTTGTAAGCAAACCTGAATTCATAAAAGAAGTTTAAATTTTAACAATTATTGGAGCAATTGCTACTATTGACTAACAAGCATGACTTAACGGTGCACTAACTGATTAAATCTAACTTTTCTTTTCACAATCAATTTAGACTGATTAAAGTACATTTTTATTCGTACAATCAATTCCATCAATCTCACTAAACTTTTCTTTGACTAAATTTGTTTATAATAATAATAATTATTTAGTAATTCTATCACTGTAAACTGTTTAACTCATCATTTAATCTATGATATTCTTCTAGTTTAACTTTTAACAATTCATCCAATTCTTTATCATCCACATTATTTTCATTTTCAACTTGGTCATCACCAATTAATTCATTATATTCCCTTTGAAATTGAGAACTCTGCTCCACTAGATCTTTCCATAATAATATTAAGTTATTCGATTTTGATAACGTTGAACTGAATGAACTTAATTGAGATTTTGTTGATTTAATTGAATCAGTAGTTTGGTTTATTATGGTGGTTAATTGTTGTAAGGTTTGTAATTCCTTAGTCAGTTCGAGTTCATGAGGTGTTATTGTTGGTAGTGGTTGAGAATCTTCTGACATATCTTGCTATTAGTTAATTGATTGACACTGTTGAAGAAGCAATTGGTGTTTGTTTATAAAAGTAGAGGCGAAGTTATATAAAATAAAAAGTTGATAATTTACGTGTCATGAATTACTACGAATTAAAACTTGACCACAAAACAACTGAACAGCAGTTAACCTCAATTGAACATGTCCAAGTCAAAGGAAGATCAGTCGTTGTTACAAACCTACTCTAATGCATTGAGTAGACACGACGAATCATCTGAGATATCTCATTCTAATTTGAACTCTCCAATAACCTCATCGGATAATCACTTAAGACCATTTGCAAATAAAAGAAACAACAATAGAACATCGGCCGATTCTTATTATGAAAAACGTAAAGGAAATGGAGGGTTACCAGTTCAAGATAGAGCTAGATTTGCTTTACTTGTCTTACTTTATTTCTTACAAGGTATTCCAGTTGGTTTAGCATTTGGTTCAGTTCCTTTTATACTTAAATCTGGCGATTTAACATATTCTGAAATTGGAATTTTTTCTCTAGCTTCTTATCCTTATTCATTAAAATTGTTATGGTCACCAATTGTTGATTCAATATTTTGGAAGAAAATTGGTAGGAGAAGATCATGGATAATACCAGTTCAAGGAATTTCTGGATTTGTTTTAATTTATTTAGGTTCAGTGATTGATCAACTAATGTTACCAACTTCATTAACTCATAATTTATATAAGATTACTTACATATTCTTATTATTGATTATTTTATGTGCTACGCAAGATATTGCTGTTGATGGTTGGGCTTTAACCGTTATATCAAAGGAGGCTTTAAGTTATGCATCAACTGCTCAAACTGTTGGTTTAAACACTGGTTATTTCTTAAGTTTTACCGTGTTTTTGGCATTCAATTCTCCAGATTTTGCAAATAGATATTTAAGAGCTATCCCTTCAAGCGATGGTGTCATCAGTCTTGGTCAATATATGACACTAGCTGGTTATTTGTATATAATAGCAACTATTTTTGTTGCAATTTTCGTTCCTGAGGATCCACCATTTGCTAAAAAATCATATGATGAACAAATTGAGTTGATGGAGTACGAAAGAGATGTTGAATCGGTTAATAATCCAACTCATTCTCATACTCTTTATTCATCTGAGGAAGCTAGTGATCCAAATGGTTTAATTAATGTTTATAAAAAAATGTGGGCGGTTATAAATTTGAAAAACGTCAAATATTTTATTTTGATTCATTTAGTTTCAAAAATTGCTTTTCAAGTTAATGAATCTGCAACAAGGTTGAAGTTATTAGATAAAGGTTTATCACGTGAAGATGTTGCAATTTCCGTTTTAATTGATTTTCCCTTTGAAATTATATTTGGTTATTATGCTGGACGTTGGTCAAGTAGCGATGAACCTTTAAAACCTTGGTTATATGGTTATGTCGGTAGACTAATTGCTGCATCGTTAGGTCAATTATTAGTTTGGTCGTTCCCATCAAATGGTAAAGTTGGTCCGGTATACTTTTTCTTTGTTATATTACAAAATTTAGTTGGATCGTTTATGTCTACAGTCCAATTTGTTTCGATTTGTGCATTTCATAATAAAATTGCTGATCCATCAATTGGTGGTACATATATGACAACACTTAATACTTTATCAAATTTAGGTGGTCAATGGCCTAAAATTATTATCCTTTATTTAATTGATAAATTCACAATTGCAAGATGCATTCCAGAAAATTATGAAGGTAACTATACTTCTTTGGTAGGTAGCGTTTTTGAAGATAAAGAGTATTTTGATTGTTATTTAGCTAATAATAAAAACTTATGTGAATTAAATGATGGGAATTGTGTTACATATAGAGATGGCTACTATTATACAAATATCTTTTGTATCATAGTTGGATTGGTTTTGTATTTTGGTTGGATTAAAAAAACTGCTATGCATCTACAAACTCTTCCAGTTGGTGCTTGGAGAGTTGAAAGGGGTAAATCAAGTTTACCGCTTTAGTTACGTAGTAGGTATATTTTGTATAATATTATAGATCATTGATACGTTTATGATGAATGGGTATTCTGAATCAGTCTGTTAATTCTAATTAACATTTATCAAAATTTCGTAACCAAATTAATCTAACAGTTCCATCAACCGTTGGCCTTTTTAAAAGTCTACAAAAATTTAAAGTAACTTCAAGTATATGAATCATAAAAAAGTCCTTATATTACCAATAACAACTTTATTGAGTCATTCAAATACAAACAAAAGTTTTGGAACATGGAAGAGCAAAAGCTGTTCATTATATTATAAGGAATACTTCTAAGTCATGCATGCTTTAATTAAGGAGTAGAAAAGATACATGTCAAATTCCTGAAAGAATTCAATATTATTGCATTTAAGAATTTGTAGCTGTTCGGACTAGTTGTTCAAAAATATCAATAACTGTTGATCTTGCAATACCAATGACAGAAATTACAGTAAGACCAATTTTTTTTAGCTCTTCGGTTACAGCAAACGACGTATCCAAACGAACGACTCATTTGATTCGTAAGTACTGTTTTCGGTCTTGAAATTTCTTCTGACCTCAGTTGTTCATTCTTACATTTCACTATTTTCAACCAGCCAGATTTTCAACTCCATATTGACTAGTTCTGATTTTTCAAGAACTTAGTTTTTTTTTCTATATTAAAACTTCGTCTATATCAATAATTATAAGCTCTCTTAAAAATTAACTTTTATCACCATTAGCAACACTACCACTACCGACAGCTTCATCACCAATATCACCATTTTTTAAAGCCTCAGCTTTTTGTTTCTGTTCATCTTGTTCAATTAATGGTTCCCTCCATCTATCAACCATATCCTTATAAATCAGTAAACTCAATTCTTGTTTATTAATATTCGCTCTAAATTCTTCACTTTTGAGTAGTGTTAAAACGTGTAGACAGTTTGGATATATTAGATTTTTAGCGTAATCTGGTTTATGCCAATACTGCAAATATTCGATATAATTCAAGAAATTTGGATCGTTTAAATGTCCAGTTTGGGCTAGGTATGTCAAATACTGCATGTTAGCTAGCGATTGAACAAACTCTAACTCAATCTCCCATCTAGTAGGTAGTGATGTGTCTTGTTCTTGTTCTTGTTGTTGTTGGTCTTCTGCAGACATTTGGGGTATATAGTGAAAGAAAAAAAACAGGTTAGACAGTTAAAGAGATAAAAGTACAAAATTTATTTATTTTACGCGTTAAGAAGACTCACATTTTGTTCAAATGTTTCTCTTATTTGTTCCACCATTTCAGGAGAATGGGTGTTGCGATGTTGCTGGAGTTTATGAAAAAGTCTAGAGGCAACGATACCTAGTGTTCTGTGGGATTTGAGTAAGCGTTTTATATCCGAGATGTCGACTTGCTGCAAGTACCATGGGTCGAATACACTTATCCATGTGTCCAATGAAGAGTCAAATGTAAAGACATGATCATTACTGAGAACTATTATTGGATTGTGTTTAATTAAGTGAATTTCTTGGATTGCCGTTGGATTTTCAAATTTCTTTTTAATAGGATCAAATGTGGAAAACTGGTTTATTATTGGGGCTATTGATATTCCATTAATTAAGTTCTTAGAATGTTTGATATCCCAACAATACATCAAACTATTAATTGTTATTGCAAACAAAAATTCTTTGTTTGTAATTAAGTGACTTAAGGGAACTCCCAGTTCAATGCTTGGTTGAAATTGTCTTCCTGTTTCGGATAAAAATATTATTGATCCGTTCTCGGTTGATAAAATCCAATATTGAAATAAATCATTATTCTCACTGAATTTAAAACTTGAATTTGAAATCAATTTGATCTTTTCATTTTTGAAGTATTCAAAAACAGGTGGTAATGTTTCGTTACCTTCAACTTTTTCTCCAGTCTTATTAACTATAACAGTACTGATCGAATCAAATTCATCAAATCCGTTAACTGAATTTTCTTCTTCATTTCTAATTTCCATAACTTCACTTGTATCTCGTTTATATTCAATTAGTAAATTTGTAAGGACTTTATTATCAGGAAAAACAGTTGACGAAGAAATCAACGATCGGGATAAGTATGACGGAATTTGAGAATCTAGTTTACGTTTTGAGGAGGATGAAGATATCCAAGATTTCTTGGCCTGATTCTTTTTATTCCCATTAATATTTGCAGATTCAGCAATGTGGTCTATATCAAGTTGATCATTGTTATTATCTGGATCATTTAGAGATTTTTCAAATATCAAATCATCACGTATGGAACTAACCATTGTTTGCATACCATGTTTAGGTAATTTAAACGACGATTTAGAGAGAAATTGGAGAGGGCCTTGTTCTTTTGCTTTTAATTTATCAGCTAAAGCTTTCTGAGTTTGTGGTTTGGTTATACTTGAACTTTGTATAGATGTTGCTTGAAGTAATGTTGGTGCTATTCTCTTCTTTCCTGATTTGGTTATAGTAACTTTTTGAGATCTTGGAGTTAGTATGTTGATTGCAGGAACAGCGGTAGCATCCGCTGAACTTGTGACACTTGTAGACTTCAAAGACGTTGTAGACGGCGTAGTCCCAAAATTTTGTAGAGCAACAGTTGGCAGTTTTTTTCCAGGATGCTTTTTGGATCTTGGAATTAACATGTTAATTGTAGGTTTAGTTTCTTCAATTTTCTTCGAATTACTATCAAAATTTGTTGTACTTAGACCACCCATTAATCTATTCATCTGTTTACTTACAGGATGATCTTTAAATGTAGTTTCTACAGCTTTTTCCTCCAATTTTAGTTGTTCAATACTTTCTGGAAAAACCATATTTTCTCTATCTGCACCATATCTATGTAACTGATCATCGTTCTTTTCTAATGGAATCGGGTCACCTAATTCACTAGAATCAAAAAAAATAGTTGTTATTGTGCCATCTAATGAACTTAAGAATAGTAATTCTCCACTTAAATCCCAAGCTACA
This sequence comes from Ambrosiozyma angophorae, assembly GCA_030567475.1. NCBI lineage: Eukaryota > Fungi > Ascomycota > Pichiomycetes > Pichiales > Pichiaceae > Ambrosiozyma > Ambrosiozyma angophorae. The sequence continues at coordinate 16,687 of JAJLSH010000190.1, read as the reverse complement.
TCAGTTATAGTTTTTAGAGAAATATCCTGAGCCACAACCAATGGCTTCGAACTTGTTGTATTCCAAACTGCTAAAGTTTTATCTTGCCCTGCAGTGACTAGTACTGTTGATAAAAGTTTCTTTTTATGATCACCTGTGACTTCATATAGTCTTGGTGAAAATGAACAAACTTCACAAGGTAACTCATGACCAATTAAACTAATATCACTATCCCAAGAACCTCTCTTTATTATGGCAACTGAACTTAAACCACCATTTAAAGCATTAGGGACAGCAATGTTTTGACCATCTGGAGACCAAGAACATCTACGGAAGTAAGTAGTTAAAGGTGTTTTCTTGAATGGATCAGTTATAACAGATTCAATATTAAAGCCCATTTCTGTTGGGGAAACTCTATGATATCTAAATATTGCCATAGTACGATCATCTGAATAAGTTGCAAAATATTTATTGGCTGGATCAAACACAACACCTTTAACATGAGACTGATGAATATCAAATCTCTTGATTTTCTCAAATGTATTACCAGACCAAATAATAATGGATCTATCCAAACCAACAGTAACTAAAATCGAACAATCAGGTGCCCAAGCCATATCTTGAATATCATTATCATGAGCAACCAATCTCTTTCTAACAGCCCAATGTTCTAAGTCAGTATTCTCTAACTCACCAGCTATATTACCTAATCCCAACTGTAATCTATTTGCCATTATTTTTGTCTTTTCTTCATCCTTTTCCCAAATCAATAGAATCTTATCATCGGAACCAGAAGCTAAAAACCTCCCATTTGGAGAAAATCTAACACAAGTGACAGCACCTGAATGTCTTCCCATTGAACATAATGGTCTACAAACAGCTGGATTGGGTTGTATAGTAGGCAAAGCACTGTATTTCTTTAAGGTTTCAATGGACCATATTCGTACTTTTCCATCTAAACCCCCACTGGCAAGTCTTGTTGAATCTGGTGATACCGTAACTGAATAGACCTCATAGTTTCTATTTTCCTCTGTGTGTGTCAGCCACGGAAACTTGAGTATCAGCATTTGTTGGGCTGTTGTGTAGTTTATTGCTCTTTTGCCTTTTGCATTGTGTTTTTGAGTGAAATTTCGTGTTTCCTCTTTTTGTTTCCCCTTTTTTTTACCCTATATATTACACTATTCCTTATTTTTTGCAACAATGTCTATCGTCATTTCAAAGATGCAGATCTTTCTACTCTCATCCTATCTGATTGTCATGATGCTAGGTCAAGGATTACAGAACACAGTGAGCTTAAATTATTTTACTGAGAAGAAGAACTTTATCAACGTTTACTTTGTCAAACAAGGTTGGTTTTGGACTACATTGTTGTTTGTATTATTTGCAGTTTCTACGTCATCTAGAATTAATCCATTTGCTGCTATTAAAAGATATTTAATAGTCACTGTTTGTTGGATATTCTATGCCCAATGGTTCTTTGGTTTACCCATCATGGATAGAATATTTGTTTTTACTGGAGGTTCTTGTATTACTAGCAGCCCAATGAGTGCTAACTCTATTGCCAGAGATGACTCTTTCTACTCAAATGACGTTACCTCTGCTCAATGCAGATCTATTAAAGGTAAATGGCATGGAGGACATGATCCATCTGGTCATATTTTCCTGCTAACATTAAGTTGTTCTTTTTTGTTGAATGAAGTTTTCAATGTGTTCAACTACAAAGAATACATGATTAAAATCAAACAATTTCCAGTTTCATTTAATGAACAGATCAAGAAGAAAGATTATTCCGCAGCAGCCCGTTGTTTGTTTTTGGAGTATCCAGTTGTTCTAGTTACTCTGCTGGCTGCTCTTTGGATGTGGATGCTTTTAATTACCAGCCTCCACTTCCATTCCTTCCCGGAGAAGCTGGTTGGTTTGATATTTAGTTGTATTAGTTCTATTTTGTCATTTCAAGTTTGATTCATTAAATCGCACTTTTTTGTTTGTTTGTTTTGCCACCTTCTTACTTTAGCACCAGAAACCCAATCCACTGGAATGGCTGGCCATTATAACGACTCCGAACCTCTGATTGATACCAATGATAATACTGAAGAAACTGATATAGTTATAAAGCAAGCTTCCACTTCCAAAAGTGATATCATTGGCTGGTGTTCATACTCATGGGCTGCCGAACCATTTGTTGTAAGCTGTGTTGGTACATACGTCCCTTTACTTTTAGAACAAATTGCTAGAGATAATGGAGTTCAACTATCAGATAAGATAAGTCCATGCCAAGCTGGACAAACAGATTGTGTTCTACCTTTATTTGGGGGTGCAATTTATATTGATACATCTTCTTATGCCCTTTATACATTTTCTGCTTCTGTTTTGGTTCAAACAATATTGGTTATATCAATGTCAGGTGCAGCTGATAGAGGTTCATATAGAAAGACTTTATTGCTAATTTTTGGAGTTTTAGGTTCTTTATTTACAATCTGTTATTGGTTTATTAAACCAAATAGTTATTATTCTGCTTCATTTCTAGCTATAATCGCAAATGCTTCATTTGGTGGTGTTACGGTTTGCGGTAACTCATTTTTACCGTTACTAGTTAAAAATTATTTTAATGGAAATGAAGAAAATATTGATAAAGTTGGTGAAATTAGTTCAAGAATAAGTGGATTTGGTACAGCATGTGGATATATTTCAGCGTTAATCGTTCAAATATTAACATTATTAATTATTTTAAATATGAATCATGCACCAGGTGAAAGTTTAATTAAACCAATTCAGGCTGTTATTGGATTTGTTGGATTATGGTGGTTAATATTTCAAATACCAATTAAATTGTTATTGAATGTTAATGATTTAGAAGATGATAAGGATATTATAGTATCACATCTTAACAGGCCGACATATGGAGAACAGGATTATTTAAAAAAATTGATTATATTTAAATTTAGAAAAATAGTTGCATATGTTTTTTATGGGTATAAAGCATTATATTTTGCAATTAAACAGGCAAGAAGCTTAAAAGATATTTGTTTATTTTTACTTGGTTGGTTTATATTATCAGATTCATTAACAACTATCAATTCCACAGCAGTTTTATTTGCGAAGACTAATTTACAAATGTCAACATTACAATTATCTCAAATTGGTATATTAACGATGATATCAGCAATTATTGGATCAATAATTATACCAAATATTATTCAACCATATTTTAGATTAACAATTAAAGAAGTTTTAATATTTATAATAATTTGGGCTTCCTTTATACCATTATATGGAATCATAGGATTTTTTTCTAAATCCTTTGGTTTACGTCATAGATTTGAAATGTATTTCTTATCAATTTGGTATGGATTTTCATTAGGTGGTATATCAACCATTTCAAGATCATTTTATTCAATGTTAATACCAAAAGGTCAAGAAAGTGTATTTTTTTCATTATTTAGTATAACTGATAAAGGTTCATCAATTTTAGGACCACTTTTAGTTGGATTAATTATCAATTATACACATGATATTAGAAAATGTTTTTGGTTATTATTAATTTTTTTAGTTGTTAGTATACCAATAATTTATTTAATCAATATTAAAAGAGGCATTAGTGAAGCAAATCTTTTAGAAAATGAACTTGAAGATTAAAAGGAAGGGAAAAAATTGATTTTTTTTTTTTTTTTTTTTGGTTTTTTTTGTTTTTATATGTAGTATTATGTATATGAATTAAAATAAATAAAAGAACAAACAAACAAACGATTGATTATTTAATCACCCCCAAATACAAACCGATTTATCATCACTACAACTTGCCCATTCAAAATGAGAATCATCATCATCATCCTCAATTGGTTTAAAATCTACACAATTAACTAATTTATTATGACCTTTGATGATATCAATTAAATTACCAAATCTTTTATTCCAAATATAAATATAACCATCAGAAGAACCAGAAATAATCAAATTATTTGAAGTTATACAACTTCTAATTACATATTGATTTTGTTTTAAACCATAATATTTATTTGATAAAATTGGTTTTAATGGATTTGATATATTCCATAATTGTAAATGATCAGGTTGAATTGAAATTAAAATTTCATCATTATTTAATTTATTAATTGAAGATAAATTTCTATTAATTTTTGTAATTGAAATTAAATCATAATTAAAAGAATGTAAATCATAAATTAATAGTTCATTTGTATGTTGAGTTATACAACATAAATATTTTTCATCTTTTGTAATTATAAAATCAGGTATATTATCATTAAATTTAATTTTTGAAATATTTTCAATTTTATTATTTGAATTTGAAATTTTAATAATTGAAATTAATTTTTCTGATAATACAATAAATTGATTTGAATTTTTAAAAAATTCGATTGTATAAAGTTTTGAGTCAATTAATGAATTAAAGATTTCATTTGTTTTAAATGATATATCTAAATTACCAGATTGAATATCCCAAATTCTAATTTTTAAATCAAATGAAGTTGAAATTAATTTTTTATCATCATTTGACCAAGAAAAATAAATTAAATTTGATTCACAATTTAATTTTTTTATAATTTTATAATTATTTTTAATATCATAAATAAATATAAAATTATCTTTTGAACCAGATGCTAAATAATTTCCGAGATTTGAATATTTAATAAACCAAACTTCATTTAAATGATCATTTAATTTTAATTTATTATTATTTGGTAATTTATTTTTAAAATAATTTGTTAATTTATCATTATTTTCATTTAAATTTGATAATAAAATTAATTTATCATTTTTTGAATTCGATATAAATAATGGATTAATAAATTGTTTATATAATAACGAGTTATTAATTAAAGTTGGTAATATTAAATTAGAATTAATTCTATTATTTAAATTTAATACATTTAAGATTTCTTGAATTAATTGATTTCTTGAATCAATTAAATTACTATCAATTGGTGACCATTTTAAAATTTCTAAAATATTTCTATCGAATTCTTTTGTTTTAAAATTGGATCCAACTAATAATGAAGAACATAATAATTTAATTGAATTTGATTCTTCTTCTTCTTCTTTTTCATTATCATCATCTAAATTTTTTAAAATTTCTAAACTTTTTAATTTATCATTATTAAAAAAAATTGATTCTAAAAATTGTCTTTTAATTATAATATTTAAAATTCTTTGTTTAATTCTTTCTCTACGTAATGGTAAAGATGATTCAGGTAATAAAGGTTCACAAGCATCAATTATAATATTTGGATTAACTATAATTTCAGGTTTAATTATAATTTCCTCCAGCTGCGCCACACAACTCTCGGTGTTATCGGCGATTAGGATTGGCGCGATTGGCGCGATTGGCGCAGTATTATCAGAATTGACAGTTTTCATCAAAGTGGATAAATCATTAGCAATTTTTGTAAGTTCAGGATTATTCAAACCCATTAGATAATTGGTGATCATTGGTAGGATGATTGAATTGGGAATATCACATGAAGAAGAGTGAAGAACCTCTTGTATCGTTGAATAGGTGTGTGAACGTTGATTGGACATTGATGTTGACAGGTGTATCTGTTTGAGAGAGAGAGAGAGAGACTACTCACTTCTAAAAGGGCAACAAACCAACTGTCTCGGAACAAGATTCCCTCTTTTTTCCCTCTTTTTCCTCTCCCCCCCCTTTTTCCCCACCACCACCAACCAAAAAAAAATTATTTTTTTTTTAATTGCGCTCTCTCTTATAAAAGTTGAGAAATGGAAATAGGCGATTTACTTTTGAGGTGGCGCAGCGATGGATGGGGTAGTAAGCGCCGTGGCGCAGGACTGTGGCGGATCTTTTCAAAAGATATATAAAATGAACAACGATTAATTAATTAATAAATGGGGGGATGAATTGAATAAGGTGAAAGTTATTTTATTTACTTATTTATCATATCATTGTAAAAATATTAAGAAAATATGTCTGAAAAGAGAACTGTTCTTGTTACTGGTGCTACTGGTTTTATTGCTGTTCATATTGTTGATCAATTGTTAGCTAAAGGTTATAGAGTTATTGGTACTGCTAGATCAGAATCTAAATATAAACCATTTTTAGATGCTTTTAAGATTGAATATCCAGATTTAGATTTATCTTATGAAATCGTTACCGATGTTGCTGCTCCTAATGCATTCGATGAAACTTTAAAAAGTCATCCTGAAATTACTGCTGTTTTACATACTGCTTCTCCATTTTCATTTGGTTTAAATAAACCTTTAGATGAAGCTTATTTAAAACCTGCAGTTGATGGTACTGTTAATGTTTTGAAGGCAATTAAAGAATTTGCTCCACAAGTTACTCATGTTGTTGTTACTTCTTCATATGCTGCTATTAGAAATTCAAATCCACCAGGTCCATCCGATAATTATACTAATAAAGATTGGAATCCAATTAATTGGGATGACGTTAAGGATGAAACTGTTGCTTATGCTGCTTCAAAGACTTATGCTGAAAAAGCTGCAAGAGATTTTATTTCTAAAAATAATGTTAATTTTAAATTAGCCACCGTTAATCCTCCATTTGTTTGGGGTCCACAAAAATTCGAATTTACTGTTAAAGATGTTTTAAATACTTCAAATCAAATGATTAATAAAATCGCTAATTTAGATCCAACAATTACTGAACCAATTTCAATTGCTCCTTCTTTAGGTATCGATGTTAGAGATGTTGCTGCTTTTCATATTTTACCATTAGAAGTTGATTCATTGGCTGAAGAAAGACAATTTATTGTTGCTGGCCCAGCTATTGGTCAATTAATCGCAAATACTTTAAATGAAAATTTCCCTGAATTGAAAGGTAAAATCCCACTTGGTGATCCAAAATCCGTTGATGATTTACTTCATAATAAAACTTCAACTTATGATATTGAAGAAACTCTTGCTAAAGCTGGCGGATTTAAATTGATTCCAGTTGAACAATCTATTGTGGAAACTTATAGACAATATTTAAAATTTCATCCAAATAAATAATAGAATTCTTTTATAATTTAATTTAATAAAAAATAAAGATCTTTAAAAAAATTAAAAAAAAAAAAAAAAAATCGCTTTTTTTTTTTTTTTTCGTATTAATTTATTTTCCCCTTTTTCTTTATTTCCTATCTATCCTTTTTTACTTTTTTTAGTTCTTTTTTTACCAACAAATATTACTTCCCTCTAACGGTAAACGCCTTAAATGGTGTCAATTCTATTGGAATTAGAAGATCCAAACCCACCACCTGTTACAGAAGATGATATTAACCGTGTTCTTAAAAGTGATTCTTGGTTTACAGAAAAAGAATTTGATTATTCAATTGGTTTATATCAACAAAATGTATTCGATTTAGAAATCGAACTTATTTATCCAAAATTTGGTCAATTTACTCCAAGATCAAAACAAATGGATGTTTATATCTATATTTTCCCATCATTTAGATTATCTTCATTCATAAATCATAAAAGAGTATTTAACAATGAGGAATTAGACAATCTAAAAAGGAAAAGAAGAATATTATATGATGATGTTATTGATGATGATGATGATGATGATGATGATGATGATGATGATGATGATGATGATGA
>JAJLSH010000189.1:538-49460 GCA_030567475.1 Ambrosiozyma angophorae | reverse complement strand
TGAAGTTTCAGTGGATGAAGTTTCGGTTGATGAAGTTTCAGTGGATGAAGTTTCAGTGGAGGAAGTTTCAGTAGAAGAAGAGGCACAGGTACCTAAACTTTGTTCGTAGAATGATCTTGAAGCACATTCATCACCGTAAGTGTAAACTTTAATACCAGAAACACCATCGTAGATAGTAGCATAAGCTTCTTCAGCTGTTAAGGTTTTGGAGTAAATAGCACCATCTCTAGATATAACTAAAGTATAGGCCTGAATAACACTAAAAATGGAAGCGAGTGATAAAACAGAAGAGAATCTCATTATTGAAAGGCTCTGACTGAGGTAGTGTTAATTTTACAGTTTAGGTTCAGTCTAATAACTTGCCAAGTCCAAATACTGGAAGTTGTTAAATATATATAGCTTGCAACTCGGTCACTGAAATACACCATGATGGATTAGATAAATTCGTTCCGTAAGCAAAACAAATCATGCACACCATACACACGTTGCATGAAGTCCAGTCTATGAAAAAGTCACTCAACTTATGCAGTCTCATGAAAGCTTTCCCGGCTAAGCACTGAAATGAGTGGTATCCATAATGCAAACAAATTAATATTACATTTTGTTTAGAAAAAAACGACTTTAAGCGCCATTGCAAAAAAAAAAAGATATCGGACATTCACTAAGCCGGTGAGACCCGACCCTGCGCATCGGACTGATAGTAGGGGCTCTCTGCTTGCACTACCATCACTAATATGGGGCCGTGATGTGGGAGAGTCCTTCATGGTTTGTATAAAAGGTAAACAGCCTAGACATGTGTGTGCTGTGTATCTTTCTGATTGCATAGCAATCCATCCTTGCTGATTGAATGCCTGACTGAAAAGGTGCTGTAACGAAAATAAAGAACCGGACAAACATTCGATCTAACGCACGGGGTAATATCCAGGGTGCGGCTTGGATACCAAAAATAAATGCTTGTTGCCATTAATAACTCGCACCTGTGCTATCAGTACATCGCAAATGCAATGACTGGGTTTCTTATTTCCGATATTTTTCTTAGTCTTGGAAACTTTGTCCAATACTTGGGGAATAAGGTGGACACCGGTGCCTATTGCTTAGATGAGGTTATGCGTACAGTTTGAATGTATCGGTTATTTTAGCCAATGAATTGCTATTAGGGTTCCACAACTCCCCCCATGAAAAAAGAGACTAAGCTTAGTCACATACCAAGTCAGCAGGAATAATTGGGCTAAACACTTCAGTTTTAGGTATTAGTATATACCCTCACGCATTGAGTATTCTACCGGAGCTATGGTAATTGGTTGATGCTCCCAAGACCCTCCTAAGCTTTAGTCATTTATTTCAGTTGTTGTTCAATTAAGTCTAGAAATCGACTGCATCCGAAAGTGAGCAATCACTTTTCTTGATCTTCCGCTAGACTCAGGAAGTTAAGAGAAATTCTTGGTTGAATTGGTTATGCCAAGGTTCACCTATGACGTTTACATTATAAACTTTTTTTTACATCTAGGTTTTTGACTACAAATCCGGCATAGTGTGAAGATTAATTTGGAGACAAAAAATAAACAACATAGATCTGGACTGCTTTGAGAGATATAGGGGATATAAATAATGGAACTGAAAAAACTCCAGAGGAGAACTAAACTAATGGGCCTTCTTCTAGGGGTTCTTTAGAATAAACGGTTTATTCACTAGTACAGACAACATGTGGAGCTTAAACCGATGATTCAACTTTTAAAGAAGCTTCATTTAGGATTATTTCAGGAGTTATTGAGGTAAACTTTGCAATTGAGATAGATTTAGCAATAGTAGGAGTAGAACTGGCCTAAACGTCAATCATACAATGATTTTGGAGAACTTAAGTTTCCTCAAGTCTTCACTAATATACTATAAAAATTACCTTAAATAGTAGCATAAGTTTCTTCTCCATTAAAAGTCTTTGAGTAAAACGCCACCATCGTTGGAAATGCAGTAAGGAGCATAAATAGTGGTTAGCGTGATAGAGGAAGTTGAGGTGTACCTATGTTTTGGTCCGTAGTATGATCTAGAGACACAGCGTTTTTATCAATATAAGTGTAGGCTATCATACTACAAAAATTATAATATATTGTAGCTTAAACTTCTTTGGTACTTAACAGCACCTCAAATAGAGCTTGCATATCTCTAACAGTTGAATGGAAGGTAAATAATGCAATGAACTTAACATTGATGATACTACATAAATCCTGAATGTCGCATTGATTCAGAAACATGACTACAAAACTCTCTTTTATAATTTTAACACTTCAAGAATATATCGAAGCATTTCCCCATTGGCATAATCCAGTAAATATGACAACGCTACAAACAGAGCCCAGTATCCAGCAATTCGTTTTTATCAAGGGACATGTTATTTCCGGTAAGAGTCCTAACCCCAACTGGAAACCTGTAAGTTATCTCCACAGAAAACCTCGTATAACTTCCGCTACATGGTTGGCTGCTAATGCCTTTAATATTGTCAAATATACTAGGCAATGATCTGACCTGTAGGTTTCTCATTAAACCACCCAGTTTACTTCTATATTACAGAATTAATGCTCCCGAGGTGACTTTATATACATAAGCTTAAAGTCTATATTCGTAATTATTCATCAAATGGATGAATCTTATATGAATGGAAGAACCCAAATAAAGAGAAAAGCCCTAGAATCCACCAGAATATAGTTAAATGGCCATTTTTATCAAAATGTTCCATTAATTTACCAGCTACCAAAGGAGAAACAAAGTTAACGAGTCCACCAACACTCATTGCGATACCATTAACAACTGATAAGTGTTCTGGGTCTGAAGAACGAGTTAGGAGAACAAAAATATAAGAAAATGATAAAACTCCAGCAAATTCTTTTGCTAAGTTGGATAATAGAAGTAGGGTAATTGCAAATGATCTAGGAAGAGAACTGTACTCAGGTAACGTAAAAGCAATCAATGGAAGTAATACATATGAAAATGGATAAACCAATAATGAAGTTCTATATGATTTTAAAACACCTAATTTTTTGTTACAGTATGGAGAAACAAAACAAACAACAAAGATACCAAAAAATCCTCCAATCGATAATAATCTACTGATAGTTTTAACACTGATACCCATACCACCAGTCAAACCAAATGGGAAATGTAGTTGATCTGGATGTAGATCATTTGATAAAAATGAAGATAAGAAACGAACATAAGTAATAAAATGGGCACCCATTAAAGAATGATTAATAATGATATGGATACATTGTTTATTCATTGAAGCTTTAACCAGTTGATAGAAATTTAGGGAATCATTTTGAAGTTTATTCAATTCAGCTTCAATCACATCTTCTGGTTCTTGGTGTTCTTCGTTATCTTCGTTACCTTCATGAATAGTACTTAAACTAGATCTGTCTTGTAATTCAAGTGTTTCGACATCCTTTGTTGATAGTTTGACTCTTTCTATATTAAATCCCAAAGCTTTTCTAATCTTGTCACCGAGTATTAAACCTGTATCTTTATTATTTTTCAGTATATAATGAGTCTCCTCAAAAAACAAATAAGTGGTTAATGTTGCTGTTGACAACAATAAAGCAATTACAACATTTGGTAAAGCAAAAGGATATTTTTGAGTCCAGTTCAAATCAGTGGCTTCAGGATCAATTGAATCTGGTACTGTCATTAATTCAGATCCAATTAATGGACCAACAATAAACCCAACATTAAAACATAGTGCAAATGAAGAAAAAGCTAATGGTTGATGTCTCTTCTCAGTAGCAACTTCACCGATGACAGTTCTGGTGATCGCCTGATTAGAACTAAATAAGCCTGCTATAACCTTTGAAAGCATAACAACCGTAAAATTTGTAGCAAAACCGTACATTAAGGTGGTAAGAACGGTGACTAATAGGCCAATAATAATGACAGGTTTACGACCTAACTTATTTGCAAGTTTACCCCAATAAACATTGGAAAGAACCGAACATAAACTAAAAGCAGAGGCTTGATAGGCGATGTATAAAGCAACTTCAGCTTTTGATTTTGCAACGTGAAGATTTAAAATATAAGGGAAAATATATGGATAAACTGAAGTTGTTGCAATACTTTCAGAAATTCTTATTATTGCAATCAATGACATTTGATAAAATGGAAAGCCTTCAAATTGTTCCCTCATTGAGGGCCTATTTGATGATGGATTCATTTTCTTGATTGAGAATCAAATCCTTGGGTTGGCATAAAAAGAGCTTCAATGAACTTCTTTCTTTAATCTTCAAAAGTATGGAAAGAGAGTAGATACATCAAAACCCTCCTCATTTCTCTAAAAGCATGAAACCATTACGACTACGATAGTGCTGGAAAACCCTCTTACACAGCCATGATTGATGGACTCACCAAAAAAACAATTCCTTTTAGAGCTTAATTAGACAAATGTTTAAAAGTATCGAACAAATCTGCTGTGCGGCGTCGTCAGTCGGGCTGAAATAACTTGACGACCTACAGCCAGGGGTTTCCGCTCTTCGGTAAGATATCTCCTGTTGAATGTTGCCCCAGGTTATCTTTGTCAGGAGCCGATATCTTTTCCGAACTGGTTTGCATGGTATTAGTGTCGACAAACCTTTCTAGCCAATAGACGTTCATATTTGTTGACTTTGTCAACTCCTTCTGGTCACAAGCTAATCATTTGCACCGCATATGCGTTCCCGGTTACGGGAACTCTCTGCTTTTTTTTCCGGTCTCTTGTTGTCTATACGAAGTCCAAGTCAATTAAATTACTGATCAAACCATATCCCCCTTTAGTATGTCACTGAACATTTGTGCCGACTAGCTTTCATCCCTTCTGGGCACTTGCAATTAATTCCGTTAGCTGCAATTCGCATGAATAAATACAGATTCATTTCTCTTCTGCTTTCTTTTTCTTCTTGACAATTCGCCTTTTATCTAAGTTACCTCTATAGTACTTTATTAAATATAAAATGAAGTTATCAACCACATTATTACCATTAGCAATTTTTGTTGCTCAATCCATTGCTGCTTCAACTGTCACATCTACATCTGACGCCTCATCCTCAACTTCTACTTCTGATGATGATAGCTCTTCGTCTTCTGAAACTATAGTTACCTACTCATTATTGATTTCTAGATATGGTGCTTATTTCACCAGAGTTATGACCATTACTAATGGTTCCACAGCTTCATGGGTCGATCAATATTTAACTGATACCAATATCTTGGCTTACACTCTTGGTGATAGCTCTGGTTCAGTCTCTTTCTGGTCAAGAATGAGTGCAAACATTGCTGCTTCTGAAGAATCTGCCGCAACTGCTACTACCACTGACTCTGATTCTACCTCCACATCTTCTTCAAGTTCCACTTCTACTTCTTCAAGTTCATCTGCTGGTGCTGATTCACTCGGACTTGGTATGACCGCGTTCGGTGCTGCAGTTATGGCTGCTTTAATCTTATAGGTAATTTGAATGTATATATTATTTTCCTATAAGAAAGAATAAAAATATAATAGTCCTCTGGACCTGACTATACATTATTGTATTTTTACTATACTTTTTTTAATTTATCTAAATAAAAATTGGTTTGCCTGTTGTATGTCTTTTTCTGTTTCTGTTTCTTTGTTCTTGTAAAGTTGTTATGTTACTAGTTGATGATAGTTTTAATTTATTGATTTAGTTTCTCTTCTACATCGAGTTTGATATCTTTGGATATATTTTGGTTTAACTTCATTCCTAGAATTAATATACTTTTACTTTTATTTTAGAGAAATATGTCATGCACGTAATGTAACACCATTTATAGCGAGTACTTATAATACAACATGGAGGTCGATGGTTAGGTAATAAGGTTATCTAACATTTGAGTTGTATCAGCTGATATTATTATGGAAAGAATGAAACTTGAGTGTTGAAGCGCAGTTTTTGTGAATAAAGCTTCGCGAATAATACCATTGCGGATATAATATTAAATTGGGATGTAATGAGCTTTATTTCTGAACGAAATAATAAGCAACTTCATTTAATTCCTTTACCTTCGTATAAGCTACTAAAGTGTTTAACCTCTTAAATAAAACTTGACTCTTCTGTTACTCACTCTTTTTAATTCAATCTTTAGTTTTATGTAAATAAATATCTCAACTTTTCTGTTTCCATTCAACTTTCTCCTTTTTTTGATTATCCCTTAAAACTCAGTTGCCAACAGAGTAATAGTACACATCAATAGAAGAAATTCTTAAGAATTATTCCTTCATTGGTTTTGTGCTTATTAAATCTTTGGTATTTTCTACTTCTATGGAAGAAAAAGAAAATGTAAAAATTACCATTTCTGAAACCTGCTTCTTCGGTTGCGGTTACCACTTATGCTACCACTACAGTTAAATCCCACTTTGATTTGGATTCCTAAATACCTACAGGTAAAAATGCTAGTGCTGGAACTAGGACTATTAAATCATTATTTGGTTTTTTTTTTAATCAAGATTGGATTATGGTACTGCTCCTCTTGAAGTTGGTATGGTGCGTCATTTAATCACTCTCTTCTAATCAACACAATAGCATTATCGAATCAAAACTACAATTCCTTGTCCCTCTTCCTGCAACCATAGCTATTATTAATAATAGAATAGCAGCAGCTTGAATCATTAATTTTTCCTTTTCTAATAATAATTTGTTTGATTACTTTGTTGTTTACTTCTTTTGGTTATGATTTTATGGCTACCAATATAAAAATATAAATTAAGTTAAGTATTCAGCTGAATAAATTTAATATTAGATACAAAGCCTGCTCCCAAGATAGTTCACACCAAGCATTAAACAAAAAAACAACACATTTGAGAGTGTAATAAAGTTTAGTTGAATTAACGAATTCACAATATTCCAAAAGCAAAACATCACTTGGAATCATGAATTGAACAACATTCATCCATATAAGTTAAATTATGAAGGTTGCATTTGACAGAACCCTAACTCAAGAAAATTGCACATTTATCAACATTTCAAAAATCATAAGGTTAACGTTACTATTACCTACTCTTAATTTATACTTATTCTGATGTTCTGATGTAAAGATATAGTCAATTCGTCAGTCGTCATAGGAGCCAAGAGATGTGCAAGAGTTGATTTTCGGGCTAACTTCGGTATGCCGGTTCAGTGACTATGTAATCTTAGTAAAAAAATTTTTTAAGCCCCATTTTAATTCATGGAGAGTTTCCCAATGCCGTAATCTAATCAATCACAAACACTCAAAAAAAACTCGGAAAACTGCAATTTATTGCCGCCACGCCAAAATTGTCGACGAAAGTAGAAAGAATTAAATTTTTTAAAGTTCTACGCATATGCGGGCGCATAAGCAAGTTCTAACTGTCCGATACCCTTGAACCCTGAAGTGCGATCGCGTAGATTGTAGCTCGATAATGTGATGGCAGCCGGAAACTAACTCGGCGTTTGTCGACTCCATCGCTTGGCTGACAATCGCACTATGAGTTCCTTCAAGTGCGGAAAAAAAAAGCTGTTAAAGCGATTAACCTCCGATAGTTCAAATCACAGGAGTTAATATAACGTGCTTGACGCTGTGATCTCAAACTCTATGTGAGTGTTCTTGATTTTTTTTCTCCTTTTCTTCTTTTTTTTTCCAACAGACCTAGTCTTTCAACAAAACCTCATGGCATCGCAAGGTTTCTCAATCAGAGAACAGTTCCGTAACTTTCCTATATTTCAGTTCTCCATTATAGCTTATGCTATAGTGGTCCAATCAATTACTGAACAGTCCACACAATGTTATATTTGGCATATCATGAAGAGTTTTCCAACTGGTAAAGGGCATGAAGATGTTTTAGTTCATCAAAAGGTCCTTAGTGCTGCTACTTATCTTCCTAGAATTGTTACATATCTCTTCTGGACCAAGATTAGTGATAGAATCGGGCGTAAGATTGTGTTAATCATCGGTGCTTTAGGTTTAGCCCTTAGTATGTTGATATATGGCTTTGCTCGTGCATTCTGGGTTACTGTCCTTTCTAAATTTGTTATAAGTTTATTAAACACCAATCCAGCGATAATTAGAATTATTTTGGGTGAATTAAGTTTTGGTTTCGATGCACAAAAAGTTCCAATGTTTTTAATTTTCGGTATTGCTGATGGCATTGGATTTGTTTTAGGCCCTTTAATTGGTAATAGTTTAATTACTCCATGGGCAGGCCCACCACCTGAATCAGAAATGAATCAATTTAGACATATTTTCCCATTTGCCAAACCAAATTTATTACTTGCTGGTTTATTAGTTTCTGTTGCGCTTGCTGCTTTCTTATTCTTGGAAGAAACCAACTTAAATGATTTAACTTCCAAGACAGATATTGGATTATTAATTGGTGATAAGATTAGAGCCAAATTATTCTTAGGCGAAAGAACACCTTCTAATACCGCCACTAAGTATGATCAGCTAGATCAAGGTGATAGCTTAGTTAACAATAATCAAGACGTTGAAATTGACTTAGATCACTCCGAGGTCAATTCTATCGATGAAGAAGGTGGTATTTTGAAACCTGTTCCTCAAAGTACTTTCCATAATATCTTAGCATACATCCTAACTTACATTCAAATTGTCGTGTACACAGCAATGGCTGACAGTTTTATTACTACGGGTTTGAACAAAGACTCTATTGCTTTCCCATTTAAATTGTCTGGTGGTTTAGGTTTCAGTTGGGGTGATACTCCAGCCATTTACAGTGCTTGTAATTACTTGAGCTTACTTGCAATTCTATTTACAACTGTTTTCTTAGTCAAACAATTTGGTTTAGTTAAAACTTATAAACTTTCTACAATTGTTTTAGTCTTTGTTTATTTTATGTTACCTGAAATTGCATTCTCCATGCCAGCTTATAGTGGTATGGGAACTGGTGTTTCAAACTTTTTATTATATTTGGTTACATTCACTCAAAGATATGCTTCAAGGGTTGCGTCTGCAGTTACTTTGGTTCTAGTGGATTTGGCATTAACTTCAGAAAATAGAGCTATTAGCTACGGCTATTTGTTGAGTATTAGCTCAGCTATTGATTTTTTTGCTCCAGTTATTTCTCTTGCAATTTCATCGGCAATGAATTCAATCTCATTGGGTGTTGTCTTTTGGTGGTTGTTTGGTGTGTTTGGAATTATTTCAATTGTTCAAATGCGTTTCTTGAGAAATGATTAAAGTACTGGGAAAATCTAAATGAAAATAATTGATACATAATTAGGGTTTTTAAAATACTTCTTTTTTTTTGTTTAGTTTTTTTTTCCGTTTCATGTTTTGCCGCTTATCCTGTTTTTAAGTGGCTTATGCTTATACGACCACTAACTTTTTTTTCATCTATATTATTTTAATAACAATATTGGGATTTGTATGTATAAATTATTTGTTTTAATTATTGCGTAATGATAAATTCACACTAACATGTAACTTGATATCCAAGGAATCAAGTAAATGACTTACACTTTGACTTAGTATACTAAAAAGCTTTGTAAGATAACATTTGGAAAATGTTGGGAATCACCAATTAATCAAATTAGAGAATATCAAAAGAAGCCGAAATACTTTTTTTATCAAGATGAGGTAAAAAGGCACACAGAAAAACATTTAAATAATCAAAATTAAAACTATTAGAAGTTAAAACAAGAAAACGGAAGTTTTTTAAAAAGTAAAAAAATACATATAATATTTTTGTACAAGAAGAATGATCATACCTTTTTTAATTATTCTAGATAGGACATATCATATGATCAATACATATTTATTATAGACAAAATTAAATCCAGAATAAAGCCAAGCCAAGAACACCAGCTAATAAAGTACCAGCAACTTGATTAACAGGAGCAGGAGCAGCAACGGCAGCAGCACCACTTGAAGTCGAACTTGAAGAACTAGACGTTCCAGACACGGTACTAGTAGCAGTAGTTTGTGTAGTAGTAGTTGGAATGTGAGTTAATGTGGTGGATAAAGTATCAGTTGTACTAGCCTCATCTGGAGAGTAGTATAAGTAGTAAGAACCATTTTCAAAACGTGGAACTAAAGTAGAGTTGAAAAGAGTACCTAATGAAGATAAAGAGGAATCATCTTCACCATAGTAGATTGTATAGGTATGATTAGTTTCAAGTTCAACGGTAGTCCAGTCAAGATCGCCGTCGTAATATAATAAATGACCAGAAATGGTATATGAATCAGATATGGCAGTGTCATTAACCATAAATAGATTGGTATCTGTATCAACGTTCAAGTAGACTGTATCAGCAGACCATGGACCGGAATCAGACTGAATTTCCAAGTAACCATCATCAGTAATTGAACAAGTAAAGTTGTAACAGTCATCACAGTAAGGAAATAAACCGACGTCACCATCTGGAGTATATTGAAGAACAGTACTGAAACCATCTGGGAAGGTTTTACCTTCAGCATTCACATGGATGTAGAATGATTCAGAAGAAGCGTAAGCTAATGAAGCTAAGAGAGATAATGACAAGAACGAAACCATTTGAATGAATTGTAAGTGAAAAAGCTGGGATGAAGAAAAAAATTCTAAGCAGGTGAACAGGGCTCTATATGAACTGGATATAGGGATACTTAAAAAGGGTGACTCTGGTAAAAATCCTGTCAAGACATTACCATTGCCGAAAGTGGTATTGGCCAACTTGAACCTCTCAGTTGTACTTATGAAGGGGGGGTCCTATTCGGAGAAGTGTCTATGGCAGGGCACCAGAGACCCACCGCGGTGGACCCGGCACCGGTCTTATCGCGCATGAACTTCTTGCTGTCGACAGGGTTTCCGGTTCAGAGTTAGGCCGACAGGGCCGTTCCGGCTCCATTTCTGGCTCTGATCGAACCAGCTACTTGAAGAGTTAATAAGAGAAGTGGGCCTTGGGATTTTTTTTTTTAAATTTTTCTTGAACCCCTTTTCTTCTCTTTTACTTGTTGTAACCGTTTTATTTTGACGTAGTTGGTAAAGAAACATAAGAGAGGGAAAAAAAATGAGACTTTCAACTGCTTTAATATCATTAATATCTTTGCAAATCTCCAGTTCAGTTGGTCTGGTGATCGAAAAGAGAGCAACAGTCGATACTACTACTTTGACTGAAAGTGTCTGGACTACTACCTCATCATCAACTTCATATACATTAACTCCTTTTGCTTTCGATGGTGTTACCGTTTCTGCATCCCCTGCTGCTACAAACACTACTCCTTGGGTTAGTTTAGATAGTTCTGGTGTCCCTTCAAGTGTCACTCCAACAGTTAAAGATTCTTCTACAGTTTCTGCTTCACCAACTGCAACCAACACAGTTTATTCAACAAATTATATAGCAGCTCAGCCAGTTTTAGGTTGTTTCAACGATAGAGCTGTTGACGCTTTTTGTATTGCAAACGGTACTGAATGGGTTTTAGACGAAACATATTGGATTACTTGGAACCCATTATATTGGAGTGATAGTGAAATTCCTTCAAAGATGAAGATATCAATGAGAGCTTATGATGCAAGCTCTGATACTGATGCTATCTTCACTAGTGATTGGTATAAAGCCGGTCAATACTTTTACTATGTTACCGTTACTCAAAGTATGATTGATTCTGCCAATGATGGTAAAGTTCAATTATATTTAACTCCATTTGTTGATGATGATTCCACTGATGATACCTTTTCTGCTGCAGATGGCCCAGTTATTACTTTATTGAGCTCTTCATCTGATGCTACTACCACAATTTCAAGATTACCTTCCGATAATGATCCTGATTCCACATCGTCATCTTCTTCTCATCACAGCAACAAAGCTAAGGTCATTGCACCAGCAGTCGTCGTTCCAGTTGTGGTTATTGGTGCTCTTGCTGGATTTGGTGTGTTCTACTTCTTTAACAAGAAGAAGAAAACAGTCAATCAAAAAAATGCCGATGCTAATGATGAAGCTGATAATCAATTTAAGAAGACTAACAACATTAGAATGCAAAACTACGAAAATGCTAAGAATGAACAAACCCATAGTAAACCAGATAATTCTAGTGTGAAGGCTGAGTCAATTGCTGCTAATCCGTTTGAGTAAGGCAACCCCACAAACTTCGTTCTACTTGCTTTTAGGTTTTCAAAAGATCAGTTTGTATATATAACAATAATACTAATGCTCCGAATCCTTTCAAATTTTATATGAAAATTTGCCTTCTTCCTTTCTTATTCGTTATTTTGATTTTTCAATCAATTTTTTGTTCATAGTTACTAATAGTTTTAACCAAAGTTTTTAACGTCTGTTATATATTTAAACCCATGATGGGTATATCTAACCTTTCTGATTTCAGGTAGAACATTTCATGGTTTATTAATTAAAAATATTTATTCTTAATTTAGTTTTACTTTTTTTTTTAATTTTTTTTTTATTTTTATTATCATTTTTATTTTTATTATCATTTTCATTATTATTTTCGTTCTCCGTACCTTTGTTATGATCGTTCTTTCTCTATATATATTTTAATAATTTCATCGTTTTTCTTCAATTTAGAATCCTAATATATTCTTTCTTTTTAATATGGTTACTATTAAAAAAAGCGAATTACTTTTAGTAACCAAAAAAAATAGTTTTTTTCTTTTGAATAACTAGCAGTTTCAAAAGTATATAAGTGTAGGAATTTTTATAAAGAAATATTGATAAAGTTGCTAGAACGCTGATCGTGAGACATAAGAATAGATCCGGGGTAATTGAATGCATACACAACACATTTTCAACCAATTGGGGGGTCTATATAAGTAATAAAGTTACGCCATATATAAAGTCCATGTATTTCTGAAAGCAAAAAAAGTTCAAAATAACAAAAATAGTGTTAATGTTTCTTCGTCTTTTCAGTCAGTTAAACTACCAAGGCATATTGTGAGAAACTCTAATTTTTTCCAAACTAGATAAATGTTTTTGTTTTTAATTTTTTCTTGTCGTAGCATCAATCTCGCCAAAATCGATATAATAAAGTATACGGGCAGCTTGGCAATAGGCATTCAGTGACATAATCCACTTTGAAGGTGGTTAAAAACTGATATATAGACCTTTTTCTAATGGTACAAGTTCAACCAACTTTTTAAAATTTCCTTTAACTAAACCGGATCTCATTCGATACAACTGTCATAGAATACTTTTTTGATGAAAGATGATCCTGTAGTGAATGGGGCACGAGCAGATGATCTAGGATTGTCCGGCGCACAGATGTAAAGCCAGTGTTACCTCTAGTATTTGATTCTTTGTTTACTTTAGGATCCGAACTGGTTCAACCGCAATTTACGAGCGTTAAGTGTATACTGCTTACCTAA
This sequence comes from Ambrosiozyma angophorae, assembly GCA_030567475.1. NCBI lineage: Eukaryota > Fungi > Ascomycota > Pichiomycetes > Pichiales > Pichiaceae > Ambrosiozyma > Ambrosiozyma angophorae. Next base: position 36,163 of record JAJLSH010000189.1, on the reverse strand, counting down.
GCGGGAAATTTTGAATTCGAAATTTTAATCTGATTTAATCCGGTCTAGGAGTGGCATTTGAGATTTCGCGATAGTTTTGACAGGGGCCTCTCAAAGAGCCGCAGCACAGCCAAGCGGAAAGACCCTGAAATATTTGTCCATGAGGCGGGCGTTGAGAGAAGCATTCGGAGGGTTAGGGTTCATGCCTCCATCGGATTAGCCGGGGGAGAGGAAGGGTATTTAAAGGAATTTCAGAGTGCGGCGACCCGGATTTGGGGGTCCAGCCCAGAATAGTCAGAGTCCTGATATGACAAGTGTCAATTGCACAGAGTGCTGCAGCGAGCAATATTTACACATTGCTGCACCACCACCATCGGTATTTGCGCTGAGTGGGAGTGTGTGTAGCCTTGTTGTTGTGGTTATTGGGTAGTTATCGGAAAAGTATTGGCTGAATTTTGCGGGACTGTTGTTTGTTATTGTAAAATGGATGTTTCGGTGATGTACTTTTTTTGGCTTCATGTACATCCCAATAAAGAACAAACACCTGCTATATTGTGACTTACATATCATAACATTGCGACCTCGTTGAATTTCATGCTCAAGAACTATATATATCTTGCGCACTCCAACTTCTTCAAGTCAACCACCCCAGGGTTTTTTTTTTTTTGTTATTCTACTTGTTCATTAGTCTCTCGTTCTTATAATTATAATATCAAAAATGCAATTCACTACCGTCGCCGCTATTGCCTTATCCATGGTCTCTACCAATGCTTACACTTTGGTTGTTTCTAGAAATGGTGCTGTTTACTCCAAAACCTTGACAGCTGAAGAATCTTATGCTACTATCTACGATGGTGTTTCTGGTATTAAAGTTTACACTTACGGTGATGAATGTGCTTCAAGATCATTCTACGAGGAAAGTTTAGGTACCTGTGGTTCCGAAACTGCTACTTCCACTGAAGAAACTACCTCTTCTACTGAAGCATCTACTACAGAAGCCTCTTCCACTGAAGCTACCTCAACTGAAGCTGCTTCTTCCACTGAAGTTACCTCAACTGAAGCTGCCTCCTCAACTGAAGAAGCTACCTCAACTGAAGCTGCTTCCTCTACTGAAGAAGCTTCTTCTACCGAAGGCTCCACCACTGAAGCTGCTTCCTCTACCGAAGCTTCCACTACCGAAGCTGCTACTTCCTCTGAAGTCACTGTTGATACTGTTTCATCTACCGAAGCCTCAACTGAAGCTTCTGTTTCCCAATATGAAGGTGCCGGTTACGTCAACACCGCTAACGCCGCTTTATTCGGTGGTGTTGCTGCTGTTGCTGCTTTATTAATGTAAGTATAACCTACTTTACATTAATTATCATTGACTTCCTGTCTTCATTTTATTAAATTTTTTTGTTGCTGGTATAAATATGGGCAAGTTTTGAATTTTTCCTTAATTGCTTTTTGTTTAATTAAATATTAATAACTGTACTTCAAAGATTATATTCAAGTCTATCTGATTTCATGATAGTGAGTATTGTTCATTGTTAGCCACGTCATCTAGTTAATATTTCAATTTATCAAGATCATCAGAATTCAAGGTTTGTTTTGATTTCTTATCAGCTTGAAAATTTGATATTTTAAATGCAAGATCGTTTGATATCTTTTTTTTTAACAATGTTTTTTTCTTAAGTATATATATAAGTCAGACCCGTTTTTATTTTATTTTATTTTTCTCATTGAATATAATGATTGGTACGCATACGTAGTCAAACTAAGAATCCAAGTAAATTGCAACTCACTGGTTAGATTGAAGCTATGATCAGTTAATTGTACTCTTCGCACTTCCCTTCTCTGTAACTCATCCCTATGTAAGACAATTAAAGATCACATTCATCCAAATAACCAAATGATCGAATGGCTGGTACGGACAAGTGAAGTGCTCCTTAAAATGTAAAACAAGATTAACATACCTGATAATAGATAAGAATAATTACTTCACTGTTCAATACAGTTCAATAAAGTAAGTTGTTCAATTCGGGAACCAACTTCTAGGGAATGAGTTCAATAAATTCTAGGAACTTGAATGCTTATATAAAAAAAACGAAATCGAGCAAAAACAACAAAACAACCGTAATATCCGTATCACAAAGTAAGATAACGGAACGACTTAATGATTAATACGATAACAAAAAGAATAAAGAAACCAAAGCAAAGTGGCTTATAGCATGAAAAACCATCCGTGACATTTATTTCAACTGGACCGATCGGTTAGATAGATTGAGGGACTGAAGGGTAGAATAGCAAGCCATGCTTAGAGATTCCGAATCGGCCCAAACAACCACAACCCAACCTACAAAGCAGTATCATGTCTTTAGGTTCAACACTTCAATTCTTAACTTCAAGTAGATAAAACCTAACTGATTTCGGACACAAAGTCTTGTCCGGACGAGCTGCCTAGATAAAATTTGGAGGAACTCTTGGCGACATCTAAAATAAAACTGAAGTCTACCTAGTGATGCCGACAAGGCTTTATCATTTACTGTATGAAGTGAATTCCATTTTTAACTCAGGATTCTTTTGCTTCTTCATTGGGATTCGGCATTTGCTTAGAACTTGCTCTTGTTCTAAGCACTTAAGCGTAGTCTGATATTAGTGCGTGTGTCCGATAGCATATTAGTCCGGAAGTAAGAATATAAATACTGAACGAATCCCATACTTTTTTTTAATCCATTGATATTGTCCTTGCTAAACTAAATCTCCTGTTTTACACTAAGTCTCTCGTTACTATCAATTCAAAAATGCAATTCTCTACTGTCGCCGCTATTGCCTTATCTATGGTCTCCGCTAATGCGTATACTTTAGTCATCTCTAGAAATGGTGCTGTTTACTCCAAAACCTTAACAGCTGAAGAATCTTATGCTACTATCTACGATGGTGTTTCTGGTATTAAAGTTTACACTTACGGTGATGAATGTGCTTCAAGATCATTCTATGAACAAAGTTTAGGTACCTGTGCTTCTTCAACTGAAGCTGCCACTTCTACCGAAGAAACCACCTCTTCTGCCGAAGCCACTTCTACTACCGAAGCTACCTCTTCTACTACTGAAGCTACCTCAACTGAAGCTTCTTCATCCACTGAAGTTGTTTCTTCTACCGAAGCTGCTTCATCCACTGAAGTTGTTTCTTCTACCGAAGCTGCTTCATCCACTGAAGTTGTTTCTTCTACTGAAGCTTCTTCTACTGAAGCGGCTGTTTCATCCACCGAAGCTGTTTCTTCTACCACTGCTAGTGTTGAAGCTGTTTCTTCATCTGCGTCATCATCCACATCCGTTGCCGTTTCTGAATATGAAGGTGCCGGTTATGTCAACTCCGTTAACGCTGCCTTATTCGGTGGTGTTGCTGCTGTTGGTGCTTTGTTAATGTAAGTACATTAACCTAGATTTCAAGTTGCATCTTGAAAGATTATGCTTCGCGTTTCTGATATCAAGTTGACTTATTATTTAGTTTGCAATCTTTTTAGTTACTAAACTAACTAATTACATGATTAAAGATTTTTAATTTTAAAATTTTTCTTTCTCGTTTCTTTAACAGTTTATATTGATTTTTTGATAACAGTACAAATTTCCCTTTTGTTCTTTTAATGACATGCTTTTAAATTTAAATACATAAGCTGGTACTCCTTTTATATTTTTTACTTTAATACTGTGCGCAGACTGGCACCTTTCAAAGTTGAAACTTTAGTGATACTTTTTATTTTTGGTAGCTATTGTTGACATTTAAATTTGAAGATAAGTAAATTCATTGGACCTACAAATCAATGACTGTAAAGTTAGTCCTGGCATACTAATAAAAACATGCCTAAAGTAAAAATTCAAATTTTTTTCGGATTTAAATAAGCGATTTTGTATCTCCCCGTTACGCTCGAACGTGTATTGGGCCGGGAATGAAAATATAAATAGGATTGAAAGCCCACTTTGAAGGGACCTTTCCCACCAGTGTTCTTTTTGTAATCATTAAATTTCATAATCATTCGTTTAATATGCAATTCTCAACTATCACTTCCATTGCTCTAACTTTAGCTTCAGCAAATGCTTATACTTTAGTCATCTCTAGAGATGGTGCCATCTTCTCCAAAACTTTAACTGCTGAGGCTGCCTATGCCACCGTTTACGATGGTTATAGCGATTTAGAAGTTTACACTTATGGTGATTTATCTGCTTCCAAATCTTTCTATGGGGAAACTGGTTCTTCTTACGCTGCTTCTTCAGCTGCTGCTGCCAGTTCAGCTGATGCTGTCTCCACCGCTGATGATGAATCCTCCTCTGCCACTGCTGCTTCAGCTTCTGGTTCAAGTTCTGGTTCAAGCTCTTCCAACTCCACCGATAGCTCCGAATCTACTGCCTCAGGTGCTGGTTTTGCAAACTCTGCTAACGGTGTTTTGTTAGGTGGTGCTGCTGTCGTTGCTGCATTATTAATGTAAGCTTATTGTGGATTTTAATTTCATTTTTTAATTCTTCTTTCAATATGTATTTTGTTTTTCTTCTTTAATATGTTTTTGTTTTTTATACAAATAAGTTTTAGATTCTTTTGGTTACTACTGATATGTAAAAATTGATTTTTTCCCTTTTTCTTTTATATAAAAAATTGTGGACAAAGATAAAGTATGCGAAGTTAGAAAGAAAATCAAATAGAATAAAAGTACTAGTTTGTTCGAAAGTTTCATAAATTATATCAACAATATTATTCTGCTCTGATGCTTATAGGAGATAAAACTATCAGCAGTAAAAGTAAGAGTAACATGCATCTCTCAGATGAAGACACAAAAACATTTACTAATGGTGTCATTGTTGGTTCAAGATGTTTTATGGTGAACTAGAAGTAACAAGTGATGCAAAAACTGGAATGTTGAATTCATCACCATTATTGAAGAACGAAATGTTAAAGGCAAATCTTTGATTTTATTCACCAGATACACAAGGTTAACTCAAATAAAATAAATTCTTTAATATATTACTCGCAGTAGGTATGTTCATATATATTTTTACTAATACGATTTACTAGATTCTTTGAAAGCTGGGGGTATCAATAAATGAATAGTTTATCTTTTCCTATATAATACGTTATATTTTATTTTCAGGGTTGAGTCTTATAAATTAATACAGCTTTTCGCACTTCATTTCTCATAGGAGGACGGACAGATTGATCGAGCACGACCGAACCACGGACGAAGTTTTGACAGGCTGATTTAACTAGTTTTTCTGGATTTGTTTCCTTTTATTTCTCTTCTATATACATTTCAATTATTATAACCATCATATTATGCATCCATTAACTGTTTTTGCCACCATATTATCATTTTTAGTGTATGCTAATGCTTACACTCTTGTTATTTCAAGAGATGGAGCAATCTTCAGTAAAACAATGACACATGAAGCTGTCTATGCCACAATTTATGACAATGCTCCAAATTTAAAAGCTTATACCTACGGTGATGCTGTTGGATCAAGATCTTTTTATGGCGAACCAGAACCAACCACAACAGAAGAAGTTGCAGGTGCTACAGCTCCTGCTCAAGTAGAAGCTACCGCTACGGCAGATGCTACTGTTGCAAAAGAAGCTGAGTCTTCAGCGACCGATGCAGTTTATTCTGAAGCTTACGAAGTGTTTGGTAATGATGTTACTGATTATTCAGGTAGATTTGTGGGAATTATAATGGTTGTTAATGTTGTTGTTTTGGTCGCTATGTACTTTACCGGTTTCTTTAAAAGATAATGAATGGGTAAAAAACTCAACCTGACCAACAAACTCATTTTATTTTATGGTTTGGTTATATTCATATAAAACTTTTTTTTTTTTTTTTTTTTGTTTTCTTTCTACTTAGTCTTCAGTCCTCAACTTTTAAAAATTCACCTTTGGGGTCCGGACTAATAGGGTCTTCCACACCCGGCGTAATAGGCTGCCGGGATGTCCTCTATTTACCCGGACATAGCGGAATCGGATAAGCCGAGAAGCCGGTCCCTTCGCCGGATGCGAGCCGCACGCTAAAGCCGAACCCGAAATCACCGAGGCTTGTTTGCCAGGGCCTCGCCAGGGCCGCGTCTATCGACTTTTTCGACTATTGTATCAGATTGAACTACTCAAAGTACTTTTCTTTCGCAAATGCTTTTTCTTCTTCTGTTGCCCTCTCGGTTAGTAACATGAGTGTTAGTGACACATCTTGCCAGATATGCAGATCAAAGAAAGTTAAGTGTGACCGTATTCTACCCAAGTGTTCCAGATGTAAAAAATTATCAACAGAATGTGTTTATAAAGAAAAATTAAGATCAGGCCCCAAAAAAAGAAAATTAGAACTTCCTATTCCAATTTCAACTTCAACACCATCTGAATTCATTGATCATCCCCACAAGAAGACTCCTTTGATAGGTAGGAAGGATAGTGTGGCTATAGCTCCCGCTTCATCATCTAGTGCTTCATCTATTTCTAATACACTATATCACCATGACCAAAGTAATATGTCAATCTTTGATGTTATCCCTTTACCTGCTGCCCAGTTCCTGATTAAATTTTTTACTTCGTCTACAAGTAGCCTATCAAGTTTAGGTATAACGAAAGATTATTTACTATCTTTATTGCATAAAGATAAATATCTTGTTGTTTCTGGTGTTTTAGCAATTTCTTGTTTTATGAATTTAGAATATAAAAAATATTTTCAGAATATGTATAGATTTTTTCAATATCAACTAGCAAGATATAGTCCACAAGAACGGATTTCATTAGATTATTTACAGGCTTTAAGAATCCTAATGGAGTTACAATTTGTTACTTATGAACCAAAACAAGCCTTTGATACTTTAGTTGATTTAATTAATCATTTAGAATGTTCGGACATTCAATTATTAGACTTAATACCAGATGAAAGTAAGGATAGTTTGACTACTAATAATACAACGGCAACTAAAACCTCAAACACTACTATTAATAATCTTTCAAATACTCCAACGGATAGTGTTACCATCGATAATATAAACGCAACTCCAATTCTTTCTAATAATGGAAGGAATGTTGAAGAGAATTCCCGAGAATCAAGTGATTTTAATATCAATACACGTGAGATAAATAGTGCTTCTAATTCAAATGGTGCCTCAGATTTAACTAGTTTGACTACAAAACCAGTTAATAATAGTCCAGAAAATAATATCACCGCAGCTCTCGGATTTACAAGTTCGCCTTCCACTATAGTATCCAATGGGACTTCGAATAACATTACGTCGATTATGGCAGTACCAACTACGAATAATAACAATTTAAATACTAAAAGTAATACTAATCATCATCCTCCTCCTCCTCCTCCTCCTCCTCCTCCTCCTCCTCCTCCTCATCATCATCATCCTAGTGCATCAGGCAGACATAAACTTGCTAGTCAAGAATTACAATTAACTAATTTGAAAAGAAGACTATATTGGTCAATTTATTCAGTTGATAAATTTATTACATTCAATACAGCATTTTCATCAAAATTAAAACCCGAGAATCATAATGTTGAATTACCTGATTCAAGAATTAATTTACTACATATTAAATCTTTAATATTTGAAGCGGATGATGTTGTACCACTAAAATTATTAAAATTTCAATGTAAAGTATTATCATTTGACGAATACAACTATTTAATAATGAGTAAAGCAGACGATGTTGCAGTTTGGTTTAAGAAGTTAGACTATATTAAGAAATCAGGCCATCTACGCTCGATGAGACAAAGTATATTTACATTTTATCATCATTTTAGAAAAGCATTAGATAAGTTAGAATCAACTATACCATTTTCAGAAGCCGAAAGGGATACATTCGCATATTTTTCAAAAGTTCAATTAAATTTGGTTTGTTATAGAACATTAACCAAACAAGCATTTATTGAAATTTTAGATTCAGTTGATATTAAATCAGACTACGATGTTATTAATTCGCATACTATTCAACAAGAAATTATGGATATTATCTTAGGAATTAGAGGTAAATTTTCAATGAAAGATATCGCTCAATATCATTATGATGTTTCATTGTTATTAAGAATGTATGAAATCCTAAAGATCTTAGCATTTTATTCAAATGAAGTTGTTGTTTCTGAAAAGAATGCAGATTTAGTTTCATTAAGCAATACGTTAGTTCAAATGATTACAAGTCTAGCTTATGAGTATGAAAATGAAATTGCCAAAAAAATTTTGGAGGAATACAATATGAAATTAGAGAAAAATTTAATCCAATCTTTATTTTATAAAGATGGTTACGTTGAAAAGGAAGATTTATTTCATTTTCAAAGCTTTTTAAATATGAAGATACAAAAATAATTCGATTTGTATATTTTGTTTACCTTTGTACTATAATTTACAACTCATTCTTTGTCCTTTGATTTTAATTCAAAGTTAATACCTTTTCTTTTCTTCTTTTTCCCCTGAAATGTTTATTTCTATTTGGAGTAGTATTCAAGTTCTTCAATATGATATTAGCCAATAATAGATTATCTTTTGATTAATCAAAATAAGTATTTATTCAAAATTAGCTAGTTGTCATTAATTTATTAATGTACATCAATTAGACCCTTCAAATATAAATCATGGACCCCTAAAAAGTCCTAAGGGTGTAGACCGGTAAGGGTCCCTATACAAGCCTCTATCAAAATTTGAGGTAATCATACTGGCTAACGGTTACTCAAATGTTCCACAAATTCAAGTAAATTTGAGCACACTATTAAAGAGTTTACGATTTTTTATCGGTTTTTGAATAGGGTCAATTCCCTTTAACTAACTATTTTCACTTTAGAATTCAATTTACGTAGTACATTCCTTGAAACGAATTATTTTAAGTTGATAAACCTGTTTTATATTGAAATCTCAAGGAGTTAGAAGACGAGTCAAATAATCTTAGAATCATTTAATTACTTTTGAAGTTTTAGTTTCACTATATTCAACTTCGGGATCCTCTTTATCTAAAACTTCTTTAGATAAAAATCAAATAAGCAACACATTGAATCTTACATTTAACTGCTCCAAGCTTTTCAATATTTTCTGAAAATGAAATATATAAAACATCGGATTCACCCTCATTAGCGTATTGACGAATAACTTATCTTTGAATAATTCCATCGCTAATCTCGTTTTCAACTTTTTCCTTTTTCAATTCTGGTGTCTGTCATTGTTATTTAACAAATTTCAAAACTGCAGCGGCAAAAAAAAAAAAAAAATGTTATAAGGAATCTTATATGTCTTTTTGGAAGGACCAGAATTCATCCATACCACTAGTGTGTAAGTAAGGCAATAGCATTATATTAGACCATCATTAGGTAGGATTTACCTCGGTAGTGCTAGAAACCGAGAAATTGGAACGCCGATACATTTTCGATGTAATTTATCCGGCCGGGGTGTGGCTCTAGATGCCGTGAGGCGCACCACTCGGTGTTTACAGGTGGCATAGCTGGCTAAACCTCTTCTTTTCTTTATATACATAGATATTACTTGTTAGTCCCATTTATGATTAAATAAATAATATTTGTTAATTTATGAAAATTAAAGTAAAACTATGTACTTTAATGACAACAACGACAATAAATAATAATAATACTAAAAATATTACTGTGGATTTCCGTTTCCACTACGTAAGTAACTATTATTTCTTGTGACATCCAAATACCCATTATCTTGTAATGAATTCACACTGGTATTTCCAGCATTATTACCATTATGATTACCAGAGTTATTACCACCATTATTATTATTCATCATGGGATTAAGTAACCAATTTTGTTGGCCACTTTGCCCAAAACTATTTGATAAAACAGGTGGTGGTGGTGGTGGTGGATATTGCGAAAATGCCGGCTGTTGATAAGATCCTAACGACCCTAACGGCGGTAATATTGGTAACGGCATTGTTCCCAATGTTATTGGCATCGGTAATTGAATGTTTGGGGAAGATTGAATTATAAACGTTGATTGCTGTTGTGGTGGTTGCAGACCTGATTGATTCTGATTATGAGGTTGATATGTTGGATTTTGTGGTACAGGTGGATTTGTAAAGTTTCTTTGATATGCTTGCTGTTGATGATTTAGCTGAAACAGTTGCTGTGTTTGTGGTTGGAGTTGTGTGTGTTGTTGGGGTTGGGATTGTGCTTGTAGTTGAGGGTAAGTTTGAGATTCTTGAATCTGTTGATTATGATGAGCTGGCTCAGCAAATTGATTAATGTTGTTAGCATGGTTCTCCTGTTGTTGGCTTTCGCCAATTTTATCTGAGAAAAATTGATTATAATAATTTATATAACTTTGATCGATTAGAAAATCTTCAGCGTTCATAACAACTTCCTTATAACTTTCCATTGTATTTGCTGTACCAAATTCAACTGGAAAATAATTCGAAATATCTCGAAATGTTGCAAGTGTTTGAAAACCTGGTGATTCTGTACTTAAATTTGACAAAGAAGGTGAGTCACATTTAAAATTTAAATGGTCTAAGTTCTTTTTCATATCCTCAACAAATGAATCTTTTTCCTTAATTTCAACAATTTTTTTTGTAAATGAAAATGGCATTTTATTTTTATTAAGTAAAGTTTTACAAATAATTGGATATTTCTTTAATTCTCGAATTGAATTAGCGACCTGTGATGCATTAGTTGCAATTGCACAATATTTTTCTAAATAATCTTCATTACCCAAAACCCTTTTTATTAAATACATTGAGGGATCAATCATTGACCAAGTTATTGAATCTTGAATATCCTCTAATACTGGCATAATATCATTTATATCTTGCCTCACAGCATTACGATAATTTTCATTTTCATAAAATAAAAACGGTAATGAAGAAACTACACATTGAACAATTAAGAATAATGTATGCTGAGTGAAAATCAATTGAGGTTTAACTTTTGGTAATATACTTTTAATCGCTTCTAACAATCTATGATTTGATTGTATCATTATTAACCACGAAGAACTAAAACTTAAATCTTCTTCTTCTAAATATTTTGATGACCCAGGATCTTTTATTTCACATTCTTTTGCTCGAAGTGCAATTGAGTATAATCTAAAATGATGAACTTTTTGAACGAATATGTTTAAACTTAAGACATAAACTTGAAACATCAAAGCTCCTAAAGTTGTTTCGCTTTTACCATAATCTTTTGATTTATTTGCATAAAATTTCATAATTAAACAATCCATTTCTTTAACTAATTTCATAACAGGTTGGCCTTTCAATGCTGCCAAATTGGCTTTTTTCTGTAGCAGAGTTATTCTATCAGTTAATTTTTGAAATTGAGCTCCATGCTTATATAATCTAAACATTTTATTTTGTTCCTCAGAATTAGGTGTAGTATCATTAAAATCAGTATAAACTAAATCTTTAACATTAGATTCAGATCTATCCAAATTATAATTCTTCATGAAGCTTAGAGCAAAAACTCTATCAGTCATCAATAAACCATAAAAAGTTCTTTTATACATTAATTTTTCAATCTCCGTTAATTGTGTTGAATTTGAAACATCACGATGCATACCAAATGTAATTGCAACTTGACAACAATAACTTAAATTATCTTCCAATGATTTAATTGATCTTTTCTTCGTTGGTAAACTTTGTAATATAATAGCTGATAAGATTAAATAAACACCATTCAACTCAAAATCAGATGTTAATAATAACTTTGCCCTTTCATAAAGAATGATTGACTCTTTTTCTTCTTCTAATGTTTTAGCTGATACTAATGAGCCCATATATATGATACAACGAAGTAATAGTATACTTGAAGGATTATATAGATCGTTAAAATCCGTTTTGAATTTTGATAATGATATGAATGGATACAATAAATGAAATGTTTTGAAATAAACATCAATATATTTTTGACATTTTTCATAAGATGGTAATATAAAGCATCCTGATGCCTTTAATGTTATAATATTTTCAACTGACATTAAATCCTTAATTGTAAATTGATCATGACTTTTGAAGTAATTTGTAAGTGAAATCTTTAGACCTAAATGAGATGTCGAAGATTTGAAAAATTGAGAAATTCTACAAGTTTCAATTTTTTTTGAAAGTATAGTATCTGGATTAATATAGATTAAATCTTTGCCTGTATTGGAAGGTGATTCTTCGTCTAAATTATTTTTATAATGCTCATTTCGGTTATTGGTAGATCTCTTAGACGTCGAAGAAGAAGGCTTTTCATAACCACCTGTAATCTCTTTCTCAGCTTGCTTCTTCTGTTTCTCTTGTTCAATCATTTCCATTCTTTGACGTTCTCTTTCAGCTTGCATTTCAAGCTTTGTTCTCTTTCTTTTTCGTTCAGACACTACACATTCACTTTGAAATTCTTCACATTTGGAGCATTTTTCAGCTGGATAATTCTTTGTAGTAACGTCACACCTAACTTTTCTTGACCGGCAAGTTAGACATGCCTTACCTGATCTCGGACGCTTTGATAATTTAGCCATATCATTTGTTGTTGCCGAAGTTTCTGGGGCAGAACCTGAAGGCGAGGTCAAGCTATTCCGACTAGTGATTTCCTTTGAATTTTGAGCATCCTTTAAAGAACCCTGCGTTTGTTGATCCTTCTTCAAATACCACATTCTGGAATGGTCAGCAATACACTTTTATCTAGTCCTAAGGAGATGTTTTATTAAGGCAAATGAAACATTTAATCACCGATCGTCGGCGATCTAAAGAGGAAAAGCCACTAAAGCCGCTCAGCCAATGCTATGTTAACCCCGAGGAAAACACAGACAAAGTCTACAAAGTTAAACCAACTACTTTTATCTGCTGCTACCAACAGTTGAATAAAGTTTTTAAAAGCCTAGAAATAACATATATGGAGTGAATATAAAATATCATAACTAAAACTGGCTTTAAAATAACACCACTACGAACAAAGTTTAATATAATTTCAACCTTCCTATTCTGGCATTCAAAGGACGTTTTTGACTCACTTAAGAGAGCAAACAGGGACAGAACATATACTTCCTGATTTGGATTCCAAAGGACAGTTTTGTAGTGATTTTCTCAGTTTAATTGGAGCTGAAATGCATTTAATTAAACCATGAATACATTTTGTATGGTTCATTATTTTCTTTTTTTTCTTGAACTGTCTTTATCAGTGCCACTCTCATGTTTCATAAATTCATCGACTTATACATGGCTCAAAAAGTATATTAAACTTTCATTAATATAAAAACCTATCAAAATCTCTAATTACTTATTAATCCTTAAATCAATCTTTTACCATTTTCAATTAAAAATCATCAGTTTTAGAATATTGCATTACTATTATAATGAAACTTTCAGCTTTAATTTCAATCATCTGTACCTTTTCTGTTCTTCAAGCTGCCCCAATTGGTTTACCAAAATCAGAACCAGGCTTTTCTTTCCACAGAGTTGCTAAAAACCAATCTATCTACAAGAGGGAAGCAGATGCAGATGCAGAGGCAGAAGCAGGTTTTGCTTTCCACAAAGTTGCAAAGAATCAATCTATCTACAAAAGAGAAGCAGAAGCAGACGCAGAAGCAGAAGCAGAAGCAGAAGCAGAACCAGGTTTTTCTTTCCACAAAGTTGCTAAAAACCAATCTATCTACAAAAGAGAAGCAGAAGCAGAAGCAGAACCAGGTTTTTCTTTCCACAAAGTTGCAAAGAACCAATCTATCTACAAGAGAGAAGCAGAAGCACGCTGAATCAGAGGCCAAAGCAGGCATTGCCTTACATAAAGTTGCAAAGAATCAATCCATGTACAAAAGAAAAACAGAACCTGAAGAAACCCACGAAGGGGCCCGTTTTATGGAGTTGTATTCTTCATTAGAAACTGCTGCTGATGGAGTTAAACCAATTGCTGTTTAGGAGTTGTTTTGGTTCTTTTTAGCTCATTCATTCCAATTTACAATTGTACTTCCATACTTCTATTGACTCTCTTTGGGCTTATGTTTTAATCGTTTTGTATTTGGATGTTTTTTTAAGTTTTGCTCTCGGTTACTTTATATTTTATTTAATTCTCCAAGCTTTTTAATTTAAAATCCTAATTCAAAAATTCTACTGTACTTATTTCATTCAACTTCACTTTTAGAGTTTACCGTAACACTAGTGTACTGAATACACATTCCTTTAATTGGGCTGCTTTAGATGTAGTTCAACAAAACGCGATAAGAAAAAGTGAATCAAAACGACAATCACAGCCATAACAGACTTATCACTAGGTGTCCACCTTTTTTGCACCATTGCAGTCTATATAGGCTAAGGGCAACCTGAGCACAAATTAAATCACACTAAAAGTACTATTTACGCAAAAAGCAAACCACACACAAAACTCGAAACTACATTCAAACAATCAAAACATGAAATCACAGATCTCTCAACGACAATCGATGACCTCCTTTATAGTATCCCTACCATTTCTGATACTAATTTTAATAGGTTTTTTAACATACTATGGGTTTGGACTAGCCATGACTGTTGATATTCCTTATGATTACCGTGTAGACCATATAGAGCCTGACGCCACTGAAGTCCCCTTTGACAATCTTGCTAGGGGCAACGCCCAAACAGTTCTACAAACACAACTAAATACCTTTAAGAATCCTAATGTGTTTAAGTTGAGACATATATACCATAATTCACCAAGTTCAAGGATACATAAACGTTTAGATTTAACTGATAATGAAGTTGATTCAGGAAAAGGTGGCGTGAATTCAAACATTCACAAGAATGAAAATATTAAAGTTTTTAAAGATTACTGGAATAATAAGGTTAATGAATTCAGAAGAAATAGAGATATGCAGTACTTAAAATTTTCAAAAACTTATAAAACTAGAGGTTGGTTTAATATATGGAATCAAGATGAAGCTTCATATGAAGTTGAACCACTTTTGACAGCAAAAGAACAACAAAACTTATTAAAAGATATATATCAGGACAGTTCAATTGATCATGATGAAATATTGAATGATCTGGCATTGTTTAATTTTGCAAATCCATTTTTTCATGAATTTAATTTAGGTTCAGATAAATCTACTATACAAAGGTTAGAACCGAAACAAAGAACTTTTGAATTTATGAATGAATACATTTATAATCGTGAAGATAACTGCAATTCATTACTAGAAGTAGAACCCGAACACTCCCTCAAGTCATTAAATTGGGAGAAAAGCATTATTCAGATTCCTAATGTAACAGACAAGAATACAATTTTATCATTAGCTTTGATGTCATCAGATGCATATGCAGGTATACCTGATGGCTCAAATTGGAAAGACGTTAATGAAGAACCACCATGTTATAATTTATCAGATTCGTTTGGTTGGTTAGAAGATGGTATAAGAGGCCATGTTTTTGTTAATGAAGATACAACAACAGTTGTCATTGCAATAAAAGGGACATCCGCTGCAGGATTAGCCGGTAGTGGAGATGATGAAACTGTTGACAATGATAAATTGAATGATAATTTACTATTCTCGTGTTGCTGTGCCAGAGTTTCTTCATTATGGACCACAGTCTGTGGATGTTATGAAAAGTCTTACACTTGTAATCAAAATTGTTTAGAAAGCGAGCTAAGAAGAAACGATAGATATTATAAGTCGACTTTGGATCTCTATAAAAATGTTACTGCAATGTATCCAGAAGTTCGAAATATTTGGGTTACAGGCCATTCATTAGGTGGAGGGTTATCCTCATTACTTGGTCGTACATTTGGTTTACCTGCTGTTACATTTGAAGCACCTGGTGAATTACTTCCTACGAAAAGACTCCATTTACCAATGCCGCCTGGATTACCAGCTGATTATGAACATATTTGGCATTTCGGTAATAATGCAGATCCAATATATATGGGAGTTTGTAATGGAGCTTCATCAACATGTTCTATTGCTGGTTATGCAATGGAAACTCAATGCCATTCAGGAAAGAAATGCATATATGATACTGTAAATGAATTGGGTTGGCATGTCAATATGTTGAATCATAGATTGACTACAGTCATTGATCAAGTTTTAAAAGTATATAACGAAACTCCAGTATGCGAGAAACAAGCTCCTTGCTTAGATTGCTATAATTGGAAATTTGTTGACCATTCAAGAGATCATTGGAAGAAAACTTCTACTTTCTTATCTGAACCAACGCCGACGACTACTACTGCAATCCCAGGAGATGGTAAGAAATGCTTGAAGAGAACATGGTATGGTAGATGCTATGAATGGGAAGATGATAAAAGTAGTTCTAGTACGTCCAAGAGAACAAGTACGGGAACATTGACTACGAAAACTACCAAAACAACTACAACTTTGACTTCATCATCCACAAAGCCCGTTGAATCAGAATGTGTTTCGTGGTCCTGGTTAGGATATTGTCTAAAATATGGAGACAAAGACCCTCAAACTGTTAGTTGAATTTAATCTCTTATTAAATATATGTATTCACTTTAATGTAACTTTTTTTAAAAAAAGAAAGATATAACACGTCATTGAAAGTTACCAGGCAACTTCTTTTGGCTTATAAGGTTCTTCCAAATACTTGATATCTTCAGGAGTTAACTTTAAATCCAAGGCCTTTAAGGCATCATCAATACGATGCACAGAACTAAAACCGACGATCGGAGAACAGCCTTTACTTAAAACCCAAGCAGTACTGATAACAGCCATCGAGACACCATACTTACCACTCAACTCTTCAACACGCTCAATAATAACCTTATCAGAATCAGTAACTGAATCCATAATTAAATGCTGAACTCTAGCGTCACTTTTAAAACGAACGCTCGAGTTTTGTTCACTTAAAGGTCTAGTTAAAACACCTCTAGCATTTGGACTCCAAGGAATCAATCCAACGCCAGTTAAATTACAATATTCATTCATTTCACGTTCCTCTTCTCTATGTAATAAAGAATAATAATTTTGCATGCTAATAAATTTTGTCCAGTTATTTAATTCAGCAACATGTTGCATCATTGCAAATTGATATGCTTTCATCGATGAAGCACCAATATATCTTGATTTACCAGATTTAACAACTTCATCCAAAGCTTGCATTGTTTCCTTAATGGGAGTTTCTGAATCAAATCTATGAATTTGTAAGATATCAACGTATGTACCTAATCTATCAACAGTTCTTTCAATTGCATCAAATATATGTTTCCTTGATAAACCATGCGAATTAACATATTCATAACCAGGCATAGTTAATCTCGATTTTTGATTAAAGGTTTTAGAATTTTCTTCATCACAAATAAAATATAATTTTGATAAGATAACAACTTTATGTCTTGGTATATTATATTTTCTTAAAAATTCCCCTAAGATGATTTCAGAGTCACCATTTGAATAAGTATCGGCAGTATCAAAAGTACGTAAACCAGAATCATAAGCATACTTCAAGATCTTAAAGATGGTTTCACGATCATCCAGAATCCATTCACCCCAGCCTTTATTACCGAATGACATACAACCAACGATAACCCTGGATATCTTGAGACCGGATTGACCAAGTCTAGTGTAGTGATGTTTTGGAACAGTGGACCAATCAGACATTTCGGGAGGAAAACAGAAGGAAAAAGTTGGTCACACAACGCTCATTCTATCGGGGTTTAAGTTCAACACTTCGGGTTAACGGAATCGTCATTTGTGGCTTTTTTTTACAGTTACACAACTACACAGTTGACATTAGAGATTACTGTTGTCAAAGTCCCCGATAGAGCCTAGAAACTCTCTCCAGCCATTATCCCCTAAAATGTCTAAGATTGCGCTGGCTAGGTGTTTCTTCTTGGAATTGTCATCATGTTGCTGTGACGATGATTGCTCACTAATTGCATCGTATTGCTCTTGTTGAAATTCATCGTTATTATTAACAATGCTTTGTTGTTTTTGAAAGTATTCATTCACTATTACTTCACGATCATGGTGAAAATATGCATCTTCTGTATCCATTGGAGCTACACTTTCAGGACTATAAATAACATCTGATGTGTTATATTCTTGGTTAAAGTTTCTCAACAGTTGATTGGTTATACTTGATTTAGTATTAGATTCAGGTGAACCTTCCTTCTCATTACCTAAATCACATTCCATTGATTCAGACTTCTTACTATATTCATTCAGTTCAATGACTGGAATATCACTCAAATGAATTTCTTTATTATTTATGTCTTCTATTGAGGGAGATAAAATCTTAGTAACACCGGCAATTGTTTTATCATTCTGTGTTAATTTTTTTAATTCAATTAAACTTTTCATCCTGTCATTACCAACCATCAAATCAATTAATTTTTGGATAACATATATGCCTCTAATTGCAGGTCTTATAACTTGCTTGTAAGATCTTAAAATCGGTAAAATTGTTTGAACTAATGAAATTGTTTCCTTTTGATATTTTATAATTTGTTTATTTAACATACAATCAACTAATAAAAATACTGCTGCTGATATGGTAAATTGCGGAATTAACCAATGCTTTTTAAAATTCAATGGATAGTTTGAGGAAGTGAATTCATTTATTATATCTTTTGAACAATTATAGCAAGTTTTGTAACATTTGTTAGTCCATTCTTCATACCTCATAAAAATTGACATTTTTCTATTAATATCTAAAATTTCATGATTAATTAAAAACTTTGAAAAATATTTAATGTAATTAATTAAATTTAAATTTTGTTCGTTATTTAAATATTTTTTGAAATTCAATTCAAGTTTGCATTTTAATAATCTAAAATTCAAATTTGCTATTTTTAAATGAGCTAGATTTAGATTTTTATCTTCAGAATAATATTTTTTTTTAATTATTGAAACTTTTATGAATATCCATTGAAAATAATTTTCCCAATCAATTTGTTTATCTTTAGTTAACCAAATATTTGGTAGAGGGGTTATAAAACTATTCAATTGAATTAAAGAAAGTCTACCATTCGATTCAAACCAATCATACATAACCAAATTCCACCAAACTCTAATTTTCAAATTAAGATCATCTTTATCAATATCATTTTTTAATAATAAATTTGGATTTATTTTATCTAAATTAATTTGTCTAGATACATAAGATATTGAACATGTTAAACAATTAATACAGTGCACACCCCCCAAAGCATTTGCACATAACTTTATCAAACAATATAATTGAATACTTTTGAAATTCATATGAGTCATATATCTACCTCTACATAAACATTCTAATGCACATGAAAAGAAGACTCTAGGATAAAAATCCCATTCTTCATCATTTAAATTTAAATCAATCTTTAATGATTCATCAGAATAATAAAATGAAATACATAGAATTGCATAATATGAACCTAAATACAAATATTTTTCATTTGGCTTTGAATAAAATGGTGTTATATGTTTTTCAATTATGCTATAATCATTCCAGTAATTTTCATATTCAGTTTTAAAATTCTCAAAATTAATAAAATTAATCAAAAATTTAAAGGAATTTAATTTATTTATAATCAAATCTGATTCTCTTTTGCCAATTTTATTTATAATTTTTAATTGATAGTTCCAAATATCAGATTTAACATCATCTTTTTTAATTAAACTTAAGATTTTTTTATTATTTATTGATGACCATTCTTCTGTATTAAAGTCTAAATTCTTATCAGCTTCATCTTGAATTCCATCAGCCAAACCTTTTGTTAATAAACTTAAAGTAATTGAATAGGTGTTCCATTTATAAAATGTCTTATCACCATTATTTACCGGAAGAATAATATTATCTTTTACTTTATCTATTTTTCCTAACCCATTATTATCATCATTGTAACCATCAAACCCTTTAAACTCATTGATTAAATTTTCTAATTCACTGATTTTATTCTTTAATAACTCATTTTCTTTTAAATAATTTATATTATTAACCCTTTGTAAATTATTTTCGTCATCAAATACATTAACTAGTAATCCATCGACAATGATTGGTTCTCTTGAACATAAACTACCTCTATTTCGTTTAATACATCTATCACATGGAATTTCAAAATTACATTTAACTTTACGTTTACGACATGAAATACATGATTTTGAAATTCTATTTGTTTTTCTTAATTTTTTAATCTCATTACTTTTAATTGTTGAATGTTGCTGTGATTGATTGAATTTTTTTTTATTTGAATTAACTGTCATATTTTATAAAAGGAACATAAATATCAGGTATACGAAAGAGGGTAGGTAGAAAAGCAAATTAAATAAATAAGAATTAGTGAAAAGATAAGTTAAGTTAAATTCATCACCGATAAGCAGCGAACTTTTCCCTATTTAGGAAATACGACAATTATTTTCAAAATCATTTTAAATCTTTAAATATAATTTCGTTAAACTTTTAGTTAAAGCTTGAAGATTGCTAATGAATAATAGATAGTCATAATCATCAATCGCTTCAACTAAACCAGGTAATATAACAACGGATTCGCCCGATTTTTTATTTGGAGCAAATATGATGTGTTTAAACCAACTTCTATCTTTTAATAGGCTAATTTGATTATTATCTGATTGAATAAATAATCTATCAATTGTTTTAATTTTTAAATTTGTAATTTTAATTTGTATTGCAGTTTTAAATTTAATAAAAAATTTAAACCATGGATAATCTTTAATTAGATTTTTTTGTAAATTACTTAAATTTGAATCGAATTTAATTGACTTCTTCTCTAATCTATTGAATAAATTGTCAATATTATTTAATCTAGTTAAAACGGTATCAACAACATCACCATCATTACCATTAATCGGTTTATTTAACCAGTCTTTGGGGATAGTTGATTTAATTTCATTAAAATTTAATTCGATTGATCTAATATAATCATTAATTTTAATATGTAAAATTTCAATTTCTGATAAATTTAAAATAAATAGCCCAACAAATTGTGCAATTAAATTATGAAATTTTAATTCTGGATCAATATTCGTCAACCAATTTAAATCAGTAAACTTTGAATTTTTATATGAAATTAAGTCAACATTTTTTTCATTTTTAAATCCTATATTTAAGGATGGTATTCCTATGTGATTTTGAAAAATCGAATAATCATTAATGTTTTTTGAAATTAATTCAATTTTACCATTTTGACTATTAAAATAATCATTTAAAGATAACGTTTCATTAACCATAACTTTTTTCAAAACTTTATTAATCAAATTGTTAAATAATGGATTTGATTCAATATTTAATAAATTTCCATTAATTTTATCTAAATTTATATATATAATTGAATTTTTATTTAAATTCGATGAATAAAATTCACCAAATTCTGTTGAACCTAAATTACCATAACTTGATCCATCCCATGAAATTAATTTAATTGTACGTAAAGGTTTCCAACCTAGTTTTACTAGTTCATTTAATCCTCTTGATAATTCAAGCAATGCTGCATGACCTAAATTAACTCCGCCAATTCCACCAATTACATCTCTTGACGAACCAATTAAAATTTCTTCATCTTTCATTATACCAGTAATTTCATTAATTATATTATATATTGGTTTAATTTTATATTGAACAATATTGCCAAAATTTAACTTATAATTTTTTTTTGTCGATAAACAATTTAAATAGTTAAAATTTTTCAAATTGCCTTTCCAGCCAAGATCAATACAATTTTTATCGCCATCATCCTTTAATAAATTCAAAATTTTTTCAATTTCATATTGACTTATTGAAATTGATGGAATTTTTGGGATTGATTTTGGCTTTATTCTATGAGAAAATAAAGTTGATGACCAACCGGGAGTTGATGGATCCCCAGGTTGTTCAATTATATAGTTAACCGTATCCTTGTTGATACTAAAAGGATTACTTGCTGGACCATTCGGATAATAATCGTACCCATTATCAATTGTAAATTCCCCATCATCATAAGGATCATGATAAATTATTACAGCAACTGCACCAAATTTGTAAGCATTTTGAATCTTTAACGAATTATGAATTAAACCTTCCCGGATTAACGCAATAAATCCTTTGATTTGAATATTATTTTTTTTCATTAATTGAAAATCATCAATTGTACCATAATTTGAATATATTAATTTTGAATTCACTGTACCATTTGATGAATAAGGATGAAAATTTAATAAGTCAGTTTCTTTTAAATTTGCTTTATGAACAATTTCTTCCCCATCCATAACATTAATCCAATTATCTATTGGTTTATTCATCCAAATTTCATATTTATCAATGCTAGATTTAAATTTAAATGATTTAAATTGATTAAAAATTAATTCATAATTATCACCAGGTATATGTAATTCATCTTCATAATTGGTCAAATAGTCCTGAATATGATTTTTATAATTTAAATGAGTTAACAATAACCTTTGACAATCTGCAAATGTCAAAAATTCTCTATGCAATCTTCTTAAATCTCTATCTAAAGAAGTTCTTGGTAAAAAAATTAAATTAAATAAAAATACAGATATTAAACCAATCAAACAGGATGATATAAACCTTTGTCTACGCATTTTAGTGACTGTAGCTTGGGTAACATATATGATTGAGTTAGCAATGGATTCGGTTAAGCTTCTTGATCTTCTTAGGTTCTTAACCGAATGTTCCGTCATCGGTGGCTGTAACAGAAGATTTGTATCTGAGTGATTATGCAAAGAGCCATAGTACGTCGAATTTGTTCGACTTTTTGGACGGGCCGATATAAGTAAGGATGCTAGTAGATCATCTTCTTCAGAGCCATTGGTGGAGGTATCAGGTGTGTAGGGATTTGGAAATGGTTCGGTCATTGTTGCTGTGGGGAATAGAATAAGAAGGAAAAGAAATGCCCGATAAGATAAGAACCATTTTAATTTTGATGAAAAAAAAAAAAAAAACTTCACAAAACACAAAATTATATATATGTATATAAAAAACAACAACCATATAAAATAAAAAGATATGTAAATAAATTAAACTCTTTTATAGTATTCCAACTTATTTATTTCACTTTGAACACTTTCTTTACTACCACGTAAATGACCTCTATCATCCAATTCAACTGTACCACCAGTTTCAAACAAAGAAACTTGTCCAACTAATAAACCTAAAGTGTCCAAAACTTGATTTGGATCACTTAAGTAACCTTTTGCAACGGTAACTTTATTTGCAGGACCGACAGTAATTGGATAAATTCCTTCTTCAATATTATACTCTTTTGAAATTCTATTTAATTCTTTAAACATATCTTCATCAGTTGTATCATCACCCAAACATAAAATAAAATCGGAAAATTTTTTTGAATTTATGATATCTTTCGGATTTGGATTGATTGGATTATCATTATATAAAACTAATCTTTTAACAATTTCTCCCTTATTGATACATAATGGTCTAACTTCTAAATTTGCCTTTCCTGAAATAACTTCCACTTCAAAACCCTTTAATTTTTCAATTAATTCAGCTTTACAATTATTTGCTTGATATAAACCAAATTCAGGATCAGAATTTCTATAGTGCCAAGTTAATGCAACTTTTTTCTTTTCAACTGACGACCTTGGAGTTTTCTCTGTATAGTGATTGAAAACTTTTTCAACAACCAATTGCCATTTCATATCCATCGATTCAATTAAATTAATCCATTTATTGTTAAATTTCATAAAACAGCCATGTTCAGCTGATAAACCAATTGTTGGATACTTTTTACCAATCCATTTTTCTAAAAACTTTTGATCACGTCCACTAATTAACCAAATTTCATTTTTTTGATCTTTAACTAATTCATCTAAAATATTAATTAATCTACTTGAAGGAATTGCTTCTGAAGGATTTTTAACTATTGGAGTTAATGTACCATCATAATCAAATAAAAATAATCTTTTTTCTGAATTTTGATAATTCTTAAATAATAAAGGTTTATTTAAATATGGTGTACCGCTATACGATAATCCATTTAGATTTGATAAAAATGATATTAATGAAAATAAGTTATTTGAAATCCAATTTTGAATTGTATTATTTAAGACTGAATTATATAATTTTAATTGTAAGTTTGATTTTAATTCGTCATTCATTAATAAACATTTATTGATTGTATTTGCAACACCAACAGAATCAAATGGATTAATTTGAATCGAATCTTTTAATACAGTCGTTGTACCAGAAAATTCACTTAAAATTAATGGAGATTTTAATTCCTTTTGACAAACAATATACTCTAATGCAGTTGTATTCATACCATCCCTAATTGAAGTAATTAAACATAAATCAGCGACTTTTAATAAAGCTTGATATTCAAATTTATCAATTCTCATATTAAAATATTGAACTGGTTTATAATCAAACGAACCAAATTTTCTATTAATATTTGAAATTAATTCATTTACTTTTTTATCTAATTTTGTTGAATGATAAATTGGTTTATAAGAAACTTGAATTAAAATAATTTTATTAATCCATTCAGGGTACATCTCTAAAAACATTTCAAATGCTTGTAATTTTTGAACAACACCTTTAACAAAGTCCAATCTATCTCTACCGATTATAATTTTTCTATTACCACTAATTGATTTTAAAATTTTAATTTTTTCATTAACTTTTAAATTAAATAATTCATTTTCTAAAGATTTAACATTAATACCGACTGGGAAAACACCAATTTTAACTTCTGTTGAATGAATCTTAATAATTGTTTTACTTGTTTCATAACCTAATATTCTTGAGGTGCAACTTAAAAAATGTCTTGCAAATGAATTTGATTGAAAACTTATTTGATTTGCACCTAACATACCATCTAAAATTAAAGATCTTTTTGATAAACATTTGAAGTATTCAGATGATGGGAACGGTATATGAATAAATAACATTATATAGGAATCTGGTAATTCCATTCTTAAAATTTGTGGTAATAATAATAAATAATAATCATGGATCCAAATGATATCGCCAGGCTTATAAAATTGTTTAATTTTCAATGCATAAGCTTCATTAAATTTGACGTAATCATACCACCATCTGTCTTCTTCATCAAGAGAATTTAAATCTTGATTTTCAATATAATGAAATAAAGGCCAAAGTATATTTTCAGAATACTTTCTCCATTTTGATTGATCTTTTCTTAATAACCAAATTGGATGAATATTTTTATCACCATCATTTAATTTTTTTGTTAAATTTAATTTATCATTTTCCGTTAAATATAGTGGATCATTTTCAATTAATTTTGAATTATGTTTTTGTCTGTATAATTCACCTGTCCAACCAATTAAATGAGTTTCCCAATCTGTTTCGTTCGATAAGAACTGATTTGAAGAATAAAGAGCACTTGAACCACGGATTGGTTTAACATCCCATTCATCACCGTCCCCAGAATCCACACCTTCTTTTTTATAGATCTGATATGGTAATTGTGTCATACAATTTAAAATACGCCCCGATAAAGGGATTTTATTAAATTTAGATTTTAAATCATCTGGAGAAACACAATGGGTTGAATCAACAACAGCAGGAGACGGAATATTATTATTGGCGGCAGAAGCACTGGCCAGACCATGAAGTGGTAACAAAGTCATTGAAGTTGAGAGGGGGAGGTAAGGGAAGGGAGAATGGTAATTGCAGAAATTATTGGTTGTTGTTTCCACAAGTTTATCAGTGTATGGATCGACTTTCACGGGTCGCAGTGTCCGAATGAAATGAATGAGGAGATGGTCAAACTACAAACCTACAACTTAAATAAAACTACCTACAAAACATCACCAACACTCTGGATGAAACGGTTTAGATTGGACAAGGCTGCCCCTGTTCGAATACTCTCACGAGCTAATTCAGCTCCATGAATCCAATCGTTGGCTACCCCACCAACAACCGCCAGAGCTGCGCTGTTCATTACTATGTAGTCAACTAATGGATCAACGCCTGCTTCCAAAGCAACTTCATTGTTTAATATCCTTAGTAAAGTCTTTGCATTTTGTTCAGGTGTCCCCGATTTAACCAATTCGATTGGATGTTCCACTAATCCGAAATCACTTGGTGATAACCAAAACTCTCTAATCTCTTTACCTTCATCGTAAAACCAAACCTTAGTCCTACCAATTGGTGATATTTCATCTAACCCTATTTCTCCCCAAACTACCATAACCTGGGTATCACCCATTCCTCTATCTTTATCCAAGCGGACCGCAGACTCGCAGTACAATCTACCTAATGAGCCATCATAAACTCCAAGAATCTTACCATCACAACCAACTGGATTTAATAATGGCCCTAGAATATTAAATATTGTAGAAATACCTAATTGCTTTCTAACTTCAACAACTGATTTCATACCATGATGAAATGATGGTGCATATAAAAAACATAAACTATTATTAATAATGATATTGCCAGCACTTTTATTATTCACTTTACTTAAATCACATCCTAATTTACTCATCAGATCACCAGAACCTGAATTTGAAGTTGATGCCTTACCTCCATGCTTTATAACTTTTAGTCCTTTAATACCTGAACAAACAATTGCTGATGATGTTGATACATTGAATGTGTTTTGTTTATCCCCTCCCGTGCCAACTATATCAACTAATTTATCTTCGAACTCTGGTAGAATTGGCATTTGATCACTGTATTTTAATATAGTCTTAACAGCAATAGTTAAATAGCTTGAAATTTGATCAAGCTTATGAAATTTCACAAGGGTTAAAAATGACGATGTTTCAATTGGATTTGCGGTCTCTTCGAAGATACACTTCAACGCACTGGCAAAGTCATCTTCGGACAATGTAGGTGGTGTGACCAGTAACTTGTCAATGTATACAGTCAATGGTTTAGAAGACATCTAGTTAAAAAGGAGGTGGTGAATAGTATAAACTAAGCAAAAAATAAATAAATATTTGAAAACAGCAAAAATACAAAGAAAAAAAAACATTTTCACGACCGAATACAAATTTTAGAGCCTTCTTCAAGTCTCTTTACATCTTCTTTTTTAACTTCTTTTACTTCCTTAACTTCAGCGGTGGCCCCCTTTCTATTGTGAGTCATATGTGATTGAACTAAATGGCCAGCTGCTAATGCCGAACATAAAGATAGTTCCGCTGCTAAAACTGCACTAGCAACAATTTTCGCTAGTTGTCTCGCATTTGCTCCAGGCTCTGTAGCATGAGGTCCTTTAACTCCTAATAAAGTTAACATTGAACTTTGTGGTTCTAAAACAGTACCTCCCCCAATAGTTCCAACTTCAATGGATGGCATTGAAACACTAATTTGTAAATCTCCGTTGGATAATTTATTCATTAATGTAATACAATTTGAACTTTCAACATTTTGTGCTGGATCTTGTCCTGTTGCTAAGAAAACCGCTGTAACTAGATTTGCTGCATGTGCATTAAATCCACCAATTGATCCAGACATAGCTGATCCAATCAAATTTTTTGAAATATTTAATTCAATTAATGCATCAACATCAGATTTTAAAACTTTTTCAATTACACTAGATGGAATTGTTGCCTCTGCAACAACCGATTTACCACGTCCATTAATCCAATTAATTGCTGCCGGCTTCTTATCTGTACAGTAGTTCCCACTAACAGATATAATTTCCATATCATTAAACCCACATTCATTAACCATAAAATCTAATGAAAATTCAACACCTTTTGAAATCATATTCATACCCATAGCATCACCAGTAGTTGTTTTAAATCTAATAAACAGTAAACTTCCTGCCATTGTGGTCTGAATATGTTGTAATCTTGCAAACCGTGATGTTGAATTAAATGCACTTTTCATTTTCTTTTGTCCTTCAAGTGAATCCAACCAAATCTTTGCATCTCCTGTTCTTTTTAAAGATGGGAATTTAACACAAGGTCCTCTTGTCATACCATCATTTGTTAGAACAGTCGTAACTCCTCCACCTAAATTAATTGCTTTACAACCTCTCATTGTTGATGCAACTAAGCATCCCTCTGTTGTTGCCATTGGTATGTGGTAAGGTGTATTATCAATAATTAAAGGTCCAGCAACCCCAACTGGTAGTGGAATATATCCAATAACATTTTCACAACATGCACCAAACACACGATCATAGTCATAATTTAAATATGGTAAACAATCTGTATTAAGAATTGGTGCATTAGCTAATTTGGAAATTGATAGTCTTCTAATTAAAACCGCCCTTGTTTTATCACCTAATTGTTTTTCCAAAGAATATAATGGTAACTTATTTTCTAAAATTAATTTAATAACTTCTAAATTATTGCATGTTTTAACTTTACCTGATTTTAATATACTAACTAATTCTTCTATTGGTCTAATAGTTGTATCCTCTGATTCTTCTTCACCACTTGATGATAATTGCGGTGAAATAATTTGAGCTTCCTTAATATCATCCTTACTAATTTTTTTAATTAAATTTGTTGAGATTAAGTTTCTTTTATTATTAGCAGCCTTTTTTCCAATTATTTCTTCTTCCTCTTCCGTTTCAACTGTTTGAGCTCTTGATATTTTTAATGTATTTAATGTATTATTAAATGCTAAATGAAATCTTGCAACATTTAATAAATAAATATTCATTGAAAATGAAATTCCTCCTAAAATGAATAAAACTTTTGAAAAAAATGGATCTCTGATGGCCTTCGATAATTTCTGTAATGAATTTATAATAAAATCTTCAACATTGATAAGCAGTGTAATCTTATTATAAATTTTTGTTGGAAAAATAGTAATTAACGTACCAAATTCACCAATTTCAATATTATCATTAATTATTGTTGATGATAATTCATGAGTTGATAAATTAAATAAAGATTTTGTTTGGTATTTTGATGATGAATCATCATATAACCAAGAGGTACCTAAAACAAATAAATGTAAACTTAAAAATCCAACAATAGTAATTAACTTAAATGATAGTATAGCATTATCATGTTTCAAAAAAGAATTTAAATTTGAATTTCCATCTTTGCTTGCAATGGATTCAGCAACTGATTCAGATATACCATCTTCTTCCAAAACTTGTTTTAATTCAATTTGTTGATGAACTTTTGTAATTTGTGCTTTCAATGATAAAATTGAACAATAAAATGTAAAAGTAAATAATAAATCAATTGCTAAAATAACTGAAGATAATATACAAAAACTTGAAAATCCGACTAAATTTGGAATTAAAAATGATCCAATTAAAAAGGAAAATGATAAAATTAGTTGCTCTTTAATTAATGGTAAAGCAGTTTTCGAAGTAACAACTTCCTGAATAATGTGTGAAATATCTTTATCTTGATATTTTGTTGAGCTTAATGCTTTGATAACAGGTGCTGTAAACGACACTTTATGTTTGAAACCAATTATTGAAACTAAAAATGGAACACTTTCAGTTATTGAAATTATTGGAACTTCTCTACCTAAAACTTCCGTTGTTATAACAACAGAAAATAAAAATGCAAATGCAGAACTTAATAATGAACCAAATGCTAACCAAAAATTCGATCCAACTTTTTTCATTTCAACAAACAATTGAACAAATGTAAGCCACATTGCAATATAAGCTAAAGAGACTAGAACAATATCAAATGGTTCAGCACCTTTTGTCAAACTAATTAATTTTAGTAAATATTGTTTAACATATTCATAATATTTACCGAATTTAGTTGCTTTTCTTTCTCTATACGATTCATTAACAACCAACTGATCAAATTCTTTTAATTTTTCACCATTATCATAGAAATCGGATAAAATATAATGTAAATCGTTATTGTTATCATTAATTAGTAAATCCACGTTAGGAGTTGAACCTTTGAATTTAACAGGAGTCAAAGAATAATGAATTGCATTTTCATAACTTTCAAGATGATCACCATCAACCGGAATCCATTGATCATTTGACGTTGGCCCGTGATATAAATTTAACAAATCTGAATCTTTAAAATGGGAAACATAATTTTCCATTAAAGTTAGATAGATTATAGAAGCAAACAAGGCAGTACCAATGATGACATGGATAGGTCTATTGGAACAAGCTCTAGCCAGATACCCTGGGATTGTAGCAAACAGATAAGTCATTTGCCTCTATTTTAGAAAGAAACAAAAAAAGGGCAACAAACAATTGGTAAGAGAAAAAGGGAACGGGGAAAAGAATTGAATTGCCCGGTCTTCGTATAGCGTGTCGACGCGTCTGCGTCTATCGGCGCGTCGGGTTGTTTCAAAAGAGGAGGTGATAAAAGTGTTGATAAACTAACAGAAGAGAGCAAACCTTGATACTTGACTGTTTTATTCGAAATAATGGCTGACGTTAAGAGACAAGAACTCGTTAAGAGATACATACATACTCCTATGAAGCCTAAAAATGCCGCTTCTGGTTTTGCCTCACAGAATCTACCAATGGTGGCCATGTTTATGAAAAATAGACCTTTGGCTTGGGCTTCACTCTTTTTAGCTGTTCAAACTTATTTAAGTGAACCTTTTATAAAAGCTACAGATGATGATTCACAACCTCCAATTTTCAGAATTATTTTCGCTTTTATTGCTATTTTCACTTCTTATATGGAATGGTTAATTCCTTTCTTTTCAAAATCTCCAAAAGTTGTTGAAGAAATTATTGAAGCCACGACGACAACTGCAACGGCCGCTGCAGAGGCTACTACTAATTAATATACATATAAATATATATATAAATTAAGAAAAAAAAATATTAACTATTTAATTTCTTCTTCTTCTTAGTAATTAATGGTAAAACCCTTGCCTTACGTTTTAGTTTAATCATCAAATTATGATCGAACTTTGACCCACAAGTTGGACATTTTTCATCATTTGGTAATAAACTTAATATACATAAACAAACAGAACAGACATACCCAATATCAATAACTTTATTGGTTAAAAAGCAACTTGCCCTAAAATCAACAGTTGAATTACTTGGCAAGATAATTAAATTATTTCTTAAATTTGATTCAATAAATAATGTTGTACATAAATATTCAATTAATCCATTTAAATTTGGTAATTTAATGTAAACTCCTTTTGTTGAATCACTTGCCTGCTTTAAAAATGTTGAATCATTATTTAATTTTAATATATCAATTGGTACTTTCATTTTTTGAGAGGTAAATATTGTATTCATTATTGATATATACGGTATTGTAGAATCATCACTTAAACTTATTATTAGTAATCTTGATTTTAAAAAACTGTATTTATTAATGTATGCTAATGACATTGAAACTGCACCAATTAATGTACTTTTCAAATTGCTTTTATTTTTTAATTCATTGAAATTATGAGAATTTAGAAAGATTTCATTTAAATTTTCTAAGATTATTTCGTCAACTTGCTTAAATTGTCTTGATATACCATAATTTTCAATAAATTTATTGCTATTTGATTTGTTTATTATTTCATTTTCATTATTTGGATAAATCAATTTGCACCCATCTTCAAATGAATTGCATGTATATAGTGTAACTTTATTGCCACTATTTAAAGCTAAATGAGCATTTAGCATAACTAATAATGCACTGATTAATTGTTTAAATGAATTTGAATCTTTAGAATTTAATTTAAACCATTCTAATGGGTTAATATCAAGTATTATCGATAGTAAAGATGGAGTTTCATCAAAAAGTTTATTTGACGCCGAACTCGCTGAATTGGGTGTTATAAAATTTCTATCTGATATAGCATCCATTGATTAAGTTTTATATGTAAATAAGTATTGAAAAATAAGTTTTATCTTCTGTTTTTTTATCAAAGAAAGAGGAATCCGGTTATAAGCACCACTCTTCCGTACTTTTTCTTAGAAGTTTCCAGAAAATCCGGAAAGACAAATTAAATTTATTTATTTAAATTGCAATTTTTCGTTAAGAAACTAAAATAAAACAAGGGTGGAAAGCTACAAACTACTATAATAAAAAATTAAAATGGAAAAATTGTTACAGTGGTCAGTGTCTCAACAGTCTGATGATCCAAAAGTCCGTGAATCTGCCCCAAAACTAGATGAAGAAGAATTATCTAAATTTTTTGGATTTGAGAAAGATGATTCAACTTTAATGATTGAAAACATGAATATAATTAAATCAAATAAAACAACATTAGATGATAAACTTATATCTTTTGAAAATTTTGAAATGTTAATTGAAAATTTGGATAACTCAAATAATTTAATGAATTTAAAATTATGGAAACCTTTACTAGAAATTTTATATCTTCCTTTAAGTGATAATATTGAATTAATTAAATGCTGTGTTAGCTGTATTGCAGTTTCTGTTCAAAATAATAGAAATGCTCAAAATGATTTTATTTTATCTTTAACCCCTGAAAATGAATTCAAAAAATTGTTAGATTTATCCTTTAATAACACTACTTCAGATATTGGTTTAATAAAAAAATCAATTAGTGCTATTTCAAATTTAATTAGATTTAATTATTTGAACTATTTATTATTTCTTAAATTTGGTAGTTGGTCATTATTAAAAAAATTCATTGAAAGTAGTGACTCCAGTTTGAATTCCAGTTTGAAATTAAAATTATTATCATTAATCAATTCATTGTTAACAGTTGATCCAGATTATGATGACGGATTTGCTACAAACGATGATCCAACAAAAAAGCAAAAGATTGAAAATGAATTAATTGAAAAATTACAAAGTTTTGATATTACTGTTGCTAAACATAATAAATCAATTGAAATTAGAGATAAATTAATTCAATTTAATGATGAAGGTTTATTCAATTTAATTATTAAATTACTATACAAAGGTACCCAAGAAATTGACTTCAACGTTGTTAATTCTATTTTATTAGTATTTAATAGTTTATTTGAGTTTAATTATCCTTTTACAAATGATGAATTGAAACAATTGAAAGATGTCTTTGAAGTTTTAAATAGTGTTAATAATAATGAAGATAGTGAACTTTTCGATAAAGAAGTATTACATAATTTAGAGAAAACTTATAGTAAGATTGTTAATTAGTTTTCGATTTGTATAATTTATTTATAATAATAATTTCAAGTAGTATTAAAGATAAGCGATATCTAAGCTGTGCCATTTATAACCACGCCTCCCTCGCCACACTAAAATCTGCAACAAAAACAACAATAAGTCGTATTTTTTTAAAAAAATCAGAAGGGTTATATCAAATTAGTGCTTTATTGTAATGATATAATTATGAAAAATTCTCTAGATTTTATAGATCTAGAAAATTATGAAAGATTACCAAAGAGAAAAAAAGTCGATCACGTTGAATTAAGTTCAGACGAAGAACAAAAGATAGAAAATTCAAATTTAAATGTTACAATTGATTCTAATGTTTCTAATAATTCGTTTTTTCTAACATTAAATAAATTTTCAAAGGATGAATTGATTAAGAAAAACTTAAATAACTCTAATAAAGAGAATGTAGAACTAGATGAAGTTGATATATTTATCAAAAATAATAACAAACAATTAAAAAATTTAAAATCTGATTTATTCGTTAATAGTTCTATATCTACAAGTTCAATTAATTCTTCAACAGTTAAATTAAATAAAACAGATAATATTTTACTATCTTCAAGTCCGTTGAAGAAAAAAGCTAATTTCCTCTCTTCAACACCAAAATCAAATAATAATAAATATAAATCGGATTCAAAAAATTCTTCTATTGTTTTATCTTCACCATTAAAAAAAGTATCAATAAATCCAGATCTTAACTTAAATTTATCAAAAGAAGCAATTGAAATTTTTACCATTGATTCAGATTCAAATGATGAAAAAGAAAATCAACAAAAAATTCAGAACAATCTACCAAATGATAATGAACATGGCAACTTATTAAATTTTGATAAAAGTGTACAAAACAATATAAACAGGTTGCCAACTAGTGATCATGAATTCGAATGTTCCTTTAATTTAAATAATAATATAGATAATGATTTACTTTCTGAAGTTAATGCGTTTACAACTAATAAATCAACATCAAATATAGTTAAACCAACTCAAAATATCTCAAATATAATTGTTCCTGACTCTGATGAAATTGAATGCCTTGACAACTCTCTTGTAACTAAGAATACCAACTATAAAAATCATGAGGTAATTGAAATATTAGAGAGTAGCCCAATTAAATCATCATCTCAATTAAGAAGATCAAGTTTATTATCAAGTATAAATTATTCCCAAAATGATTCTCAGAAAAATTCTAATGTAGTTGTTGAGTCAAAAGGCAATATAAATAAGTTTAGTTTAACTGATGTAACTTCGGAAATAATATCGTCTTCAGATGAAGATCAGGATGATAATACTTTTAGTGGAATTAAAGTTATAAGTAAATCGGTAGATAGAATACCCAAAAATAGAAAAATTACTACTGAAGAGTTTAAATTAAAAAGTTTGCAAGATGATGATGATGATGAATTTAGTGTTATCGAATATTCAATTGATAGATCAAGATCTCCGGAGCATATACCAACTACAGCAAAATCACCACAATTGCGAATCCATAGAATATCATCACCATCAAGAGGAACAGTTAACAAATCAGTTAATACTTCCCCTAAAGATAATGATATTGGTACTAATCAATATA
Source organism: Ambrosiozyma angophorae (assembly GCA_030567475.1). Lineage (NCBI taxonomy): Eukaryota > Fungi > Ascomycota > Pichiomycetes > Pichiales > Pichiaceae > Ambrosiozyma > Ambrosiozyma angophorae. The sequence continues at coordinate 1,717 of JAJLSH010000189.1, read as the reverse complement.
TTCAAACAAGCGAAGAACGAACATATACTATTCAAGAATTGGATATTTTATTGGAAGATGCAAAACTAAATAATAAAATGCAATTAAAAAAAGTTAACTTAATAATTAAAGAAAAAGATGACTTTTTAAAAGATATCAAGTTAATTATTAATGATAAATTATTTAATTTTTTGAGAACAAAATCAACAACATTTGAACAACAATTACATCCAATAGTTATTGAATCAAATAAATTAAATGATGCTGAATATCCAATAATCCAATTTCAAAGAAAGGTTAATTCAATTTATCATCCAATTAAACATACGTTTATACCAATTAAAAATGTAGACTATAGATATGAAAAGTTAATCTGTATTTGGTTTGATTCAAATGAATTATTGGAAAAATTTGATCAACTAAAAAAATTAATTAATGAAATCAAGTTGAAAGATTCTAACTTTATTATTATTGTATTTCTAGATGGATATAATAAATATCTTAAGAAGCTGGAATCTGATATGAACAAAAGATTTCAAAATATTGTAAGAGTTCAACAAGAACAACAAACAACAACTGCATCTTCACTGTTTGAATCAATAACTCCAAAACAATTAGAAATCAAATTAATCGATTTAGAGATAGAGACAGGGATTCATTTATTTCCAATAATTGGTTGTCAGGATTTAATTAATTGGTTAAAGTCATTTTCATTTACATTATCAACAAAATTTAAAGATCCCAAAGAAAGATTAAATTTCTCAAATATTGGTAATATTAAATCATTTAAAGATAGAGTTGATATTTTAAAAGAATCTTTGAATCAAATCAAGTGTATCACTGATAAATCATCAAAAAAAATTTCAAGTTTTTATAATGGTAATATTAATAAATTATATAGTGATTTATTAAATAATGTTAATGGTGATGAATTTAATGGATTAAGATCAGATTCGCTTAGTAAATTAAGATTGATTTTGCTGACTGACAATGAAGATATGTTAATTGAGCAATAGTTTATTATATGCTCATTTGCTTTATATTTATTTTTTGGTACTTGTATATAGAGGTTTTATACGACTCGCACACCTACACCTACTAGCTATTTCGATCAACGAACTCGCTCCCCATACAAATTTGTTAGGGGCGAGGAGGCTCGATGGTTGGGGTCAAATTTTCTTAAGTATGAAAAACATGTTG